>JAWNLL010000106.1:0-18691 GCA_035042425.1 Drosophila flavopinicola
AATCCGTGCAGAAGCAATTCCTGCTCTTTGCCTTACGTGGACTTAACTGGGATTCCAATCTCCGTTTGCCATCGTATTCCAGTAGGCTTTTACTTATTAATCTTCCGTCGTTACTTAACCGTAGAACAACGCTTGGTGTTGTCTTCCTACACAAGTTAATTAACGGCGACATAGACTCTTCCTTTCTGTTAGCTCGCCTAAACTTTTTTGTACCTAGTAGGCCAACTAGAAACTACGTCCCTATGATTTTACCTTCATGACTGATTACGCTTTGCACAATCCTCTTCGTGTTCTTTGCAAGGACTACAACAAAGTGTTCCATGTCATCTCGGTTGAGCTCTCTCTCCCACTAATAAAATCTTATATTCTTTTGTATTTACGGGACTCCTCTGCCCATGTTTAGTTAAATCTATTTGCCTTTTTTTCTTTATTTCGCTCCTTTATTTTTCTTTATTCTCTCTCTAGCTTCTATTTTTTACTTTATAAAATACTTTCTAATAGTATATACTAGCTCATTATAAATACTTGCTTCCTTTTAAATATTAACTAACTACTACACAAATTTTTATTGATTTTTGGTTTGATTGGGTTTTTCTGGGTTTTCCCTAATCCTTGCAACAAATGTTGGACCAATGACTTAATTTTGCTATTGATATCCCCAGAACCTAACGTAATTTTAACTTTATATATTTAATTTAATATATTTACTATTTTAAATTTTTTGAAAATTTTATATATACATTTAAATGTTTTATAATTTTATATAAATTCTTTTGTGTCGACTGTCAATAGTCGACAATAAATAAATAAATAAATAAATAGAGGCCCCAAATTTGGCATGTATAACCTCGAATAGCATACACATCTAACAAATATTTCACTTTTTGGATACCGTACCCCCATTTCCCCAAAAGTGAAAAATATTAATTTTTTCAAGGTATGACTTTGCAATTTGGTTTGATTACCCCTTTTATATCCAATGGTATGTCCTTTTCATAGTGTGGGGCCTAGTGAAGAAGTTAGCCTGCTTAAACTGCTTACACTGCTTGCAGTATGTGTGTGTTTGTATGGATGTGCATTGATTGCTAAGATTTAAGGACTGGATTCAGGGTATCTCCTATTCAAGCACTCCCGACTAGAGCACTCTTAGTTGTTTTAATGAGTTCTGGGTATAAAAATATTTGAATTTTTTATACAGCCCCCTTCCCCACAAATGTGTCAGACACTCGATTTTGAAGCTTCTTTTGTGGTTTGTTCACATATCTTATTGCCAAATATCCCATAATATACATATAAGATGCTAAGATTTGGGCTTGAGTGTGTTTGTGTGCTTGTAAATATAAGTATGTACTATGCAGCCACTCCCGTTTTAATTTTCAATTTTGTTTGTTCACATAATTTGTTGCTAATTTAAATTTTTCATTATTTTAAAAGCCATATTTTAATTTGACCCTTTGCCAATAAATTATTCTAAAATATTTTTGACGTACCATATTTTGTTTTAATTCATAGTTCATAGCCACCCGTATATTAGGCATGCCATTCTAAAAATTAACACAAACATTTTTTAATCAAGAGCTTATAGCTTCGTTAATTGTTCAGAAATATTGATGGAACCACATTTTTTTTGTTTATAATGTATACCCCAACACAAGAGACTATTTTAGAATGTTTACATTTTGGAGAATATCCCGTTAGAAAAGTTCCTTCTTTATAATAATAAATAAAAAATGTAATTTTTTTCGAAGCTATCTGTCGATTTAAGACAAAATATGTATAGTGGTTATTTTCGATTCATATTGCTGTTGTATTGATTAAATGCCATATTTGACAAACGAATTAGCTATTTTAAAAATGCTAATCAGGGGACTGTGCCAAAATATCGATTGTAGACCAAATTAAAGTGATGTTAACAAATATACATTTTATACCCTCAACCCATTAAAAATGGGTAAAAAGGGTATTTTGGTTTTGTGCAAAAGTATGTAACAGAAATAAGGAAGCATCTCCGACCATATAAAGTGTGTATATTCTTGATCATAATCAAGAATCTGTGCGTCTGTATGAACACGCAGATATCAGAGACTATAACAGCTAGAGAATTCATATTTGGAATATAAGTTCTAGTAGTCCCTTGACAGTACAAGTTCATTTCGTTTTATCGATATATATAGATTAGTATGAATGTAAGGACTGGGTTCAGGGTATCTCCTAGTCGGGCACTCCCGACTAGAGCACTCTTACTTATTTTGAAAAACTATTTTCATGTTCTTTGAGTAAATTGACCAACTTATCTTTTCTGTGTTCAACATTGCTTTGACTTGCGTTTGAGATCGATATTTGAATGACCTTTCTATCCGCTGCATCTTTATCCTTGAAGGCGTATTTCTCTTCTGCTGGCTACCGTTCTTCACTTGCAACATCATGGATGCCATGTGCGCCAAATTCAACGAAGACTGCCGGCCCGGTCTAACGGCCTTTATGCTCACGACTTGGCTGGGCTATATCAATAGCTTTGTTAATCCAGTTATCTACACGATATTCAATCCTGAATTTCGTAAAGCATTCAAAAAGATCATGCACATGGGGTGATTCTCAGAAGCAGCAACAACAACAGTAGATGGAGAAAGAGGATTTGCCAGCGCGAGAAACCAAATTGGATCTTAAAAAGCTTTGTTTTTTTATTAAGCTTATTAATTTGTAAGTACTCGAAAATCGATAATTTTCTATCGGGTGTTGGAATTCAATAAAAGGAAATTTAAGCTGTGCCAAATGTAACTAAATAAAATTGAACTCAATAATCTAAGCTCAATTACACACATAAGATAAATGGCATTCTAAGCCGAATAAGCATATATATATATAAGCACACATTATACATTAATATAGATTTTAATATAAATATTTGTATGTACATAAAAAAATATGTGAGTATATAGCCTTTATGTATAGAGCACTGTAGTATCTATAGTTTCAAATAAATCAAATCCTTACAAGAGGTAACAATGCAGTAACGAAAGCATATTCAAGCCTAAAAGTTTCTGATATGAAATACACAGCTCGAAATAATAATACAAATAGTACGGAACTCTGCATGTTGCTAAAAAAATTTTTATGATGTCTAGTATTTAAAGAGTATTGGTGAAAACAAGTATTGAAGGATTGACTTCGGCATGCCGAATATCTTTCGAGCCTTAAGCAGGCTAACTTCTTCGAAAGGCCCCACACTATGGAAAGGTAAGTCTTAAATAACTTCTGTGTTTAGTGTCCGATCTTTGTGAAATTCTTAGTACATAAAATTGGCTATAAGATGTGCGGTCAAACCAAATTGCATAGTCATGCCTTCAAAAATTAGTGTTTTCACTTTTTGGGGGATGGGGGTACGGTATCCAAAAAGTGAAATATTTAATACATGTGTATGCTATTCGAGACTGTGCATACCGAATTCGAGCACTTACAACTTTTAGTTTATTGCAAGATAAACGATAGTCTGAAATCGAAATTGCTATCGAAAAATTAAACAAACTTGATCTCTCCCGGGACTACAAGAACTTATATTCCAATCATGATGTGGTTTCCACACAATGAAAAGTTAAGTCTTTAATAACTTCTGTGTTTATTGCCCGATCTTATTGACATTTTTTGGGCAAAAGCGGGGAAATAAAATGTGTAACCAAACCAAATTGCAAGGTCATAACTTCAAAAATTCTTCCTTATACCTGTTACATACTTTTAACCAATTTCATTATACCCTTTTTACCCATATTAAATGGGTTCAGGGTATAATAAATGATAATGAAAGATGTCGCAAGCGGGACTTGAACCCGTCTCTACCACTTATACCCCCGAACCGTTTTTTATATTCGATGTCAAACTATCTTAAAGAGCAGTCTGTTTAAATCTAACTTGGCTCTTTTTGTCCAACACCCCTGTTCTTTAAGTGAATGAATAGTTTTTGCAATTTTAAGCATTGATGGGTTATATGAAAGTTCATGTGTACAAGGAATATGAAGGCTATAACTTTTAAAACATGGGATATATGGCCAAAACTGACTTGCAGTTGAATGGCGGCTTTAAGATGAAGTGGTCCGATCCGATCGGTACCCACCAATGTACCAACCAGGGGCTGGTATCCATACAGACAGACGGACATGGCCAGATAAATTTGTATTGTCACTCTAAGCATACTGGTTGTAACTTTTCGGGATATCCGACACTTCCTTCTTTGCATTACAAAATTTTGACAAAGCTTTAAGACTTTTGTGGGATGCTGCCAAATCGATACCATGTCGAAACACAGTTGTTGGCCGATATCGTGCTCGATAACATCGCATGTAAAGACTTACTAGCAGCCTGGCTCTCTGAGTAGATGCAGATGATTCTACTATTGACTTCCAAGCTGTCAATACTATGATTGCTACGGTAATTTCAGTGATTTCCGCTTGAAAAACACTGCAATGGTTGGGAAGTCTAAAGGATTTACTTACGGGGGGGCTGGTCCTGGGGGACCAAGATTCCAATCACCTCTGGATGGGATGAGAGTATCTAAGAGAGTGCTCAGGTGTTTGTGCGGGCAGCAGTAGTCTGTGAATTTTGGAATGGAATTTTTTCCCATTAGAATGCTGACGTGTCCAAAACATTGTTCGGTCCATTGTTCAGCGTCTCTCATGCGCAGAGTGGAAATAGTCACTATCATCTACCCAGTCCAGTTTTCAGGGAGGACGCGTAGGATGATATCCAAAGTTTCGCTTTGGTGTTTGGTACGCTGAACACTAACCAGTTTTTTGACGGAGATGTTTTTTGAAAGAGTCGGCCACAATACTTAGACCTGTAAAGTAGGATTGGTCGAATTATTGCTGAGTAGATCCAATATATGATGTGGGATTGCCATACACCATTTGAAACCAATGGATTTTCTACATTCCATGTCCATTATTTTTTCCGCTTGGCCAATATTATTCTTCTTCGGCCAACTGCTCCAAATGTTTTTTAAATTCTGGTCTGTCTCCACTTGTCTTTTGATTACCTCTGTCCGTCTACTGTTCTACTTACCCTCGCTTTCATTGAAATTTTGCCACCAGCTCGGAACGCTTCATACAAATTATGCGGTTCAGTCCCTACGTAAATTGTCTGCTTCGTTGTTTCATTGCTCGCTTATCGCGCCTCGTTATGTTGGGAAGTGTGAATTCGTTATTTATAACTTCTGCGTAGTATGCAACTATGCACTCAAGTAGTCCAGACATAAGGACATCGGTTGGTATGTGGTTTGTAATACAATTTGTTTTGATATGGGATGAATTCATGTCCACACTATTTACATCGTGTCACGGCTACTGTGGTATGATGGCTGGAATATTCTCACCAGAACTGAGAGTAAAAATATACTTCCATATAAACTTCATTAAGAACGAAACATATGAAGCTCCACAGTATCCATCCTGTCAGTTAGCCAGGCGGTTATTAAGGCTCACAGGTCAGTTCACTGGAATGCTACGCCCTGCTCCAGAGACGCCCCGATTGCAGCAGGGAGGACAACTACTTATCAATTATCTGGGTCCCAGGACATATATGTACTGGAGGCAATACAAAGGTAGATATGTTGCCTGAGAAAGCTTAGAGCAGAGCATTGAGCCAATTACCATACACGCACCAATCAATGGAGTAACAAGCGAAGCCATTGTCTAACGACCAAAAGATACATAGGTACGCCACAGCTAATGTAGAATGGTGGGGCTCATATTGCTTGTCCGAAAACAGGACGTTTTCCGGATAGCAGCAACACTGAAAGTACACGTACCCATCGGCAAGCACGCCCTTCGGCTATCACTCCAAAACAGCTTTCCTACACAGAGCCCATGCTGCAGAATCGGAAAATAAACAAGCACTGGACACCCCAGAATATCCCGAGAGTCCCTGATTGGCACACCACATGCTGTATACGCTGTATTGTCGTTGAAATTTGACTTTTCGCATGCAAGTCGCCTGCATATGCAAGTCAATAACTAACAATAACTAATCGATAAAATAAATGGAACAAACTTGACTACAAAAACTTATATTGCACTGAGTCACTGAGTCATCCGAAAAAAAATTCCAGACTTGTTTTAAAGTTTTAGTGTGGTTCAATACAAAGAAAACAAGTAAGAGTGCCCTAGTCGGGAGTGCCCGATACCTGAACCCAGTCCTTACAAAAATTCATACTAATCTATGAGTGTGTGTTCATACAAACACACAAATGCTGCAGTACAAGCAGTGCAAGCGGATTAAGCAGTTGGCTTGCTTTTTCACTGGAGCCACACAATGGAAATTTTTTTTATACTCTTTTCGAAGAAAATAGTATATTAAGTTTGTCCTGAAGTTTGTAACGCATAGAAGAAAGCGTCGGAGACCCCCAAAAGTTACTGCCAGTATGCTTAGAATGACAATACAAATTGATCTAGCCATGTCCGTCTGTCTGTCTGTCTGTCTGTCTGTCTGTCTGTATGTATGCAAACTAGTCCCTCAGTTTTTGAGCTATCGCGATAAAACTTTGCACAGACACTTATTATTCCAGGGGACAGCACATTGGTCGGAGCCGGCCGGATCGGACCACTATATCTTATAGCTGTCATACAACTCGAAGTCGGTTTTGGCCATATATCCCATGTTTTTAAAGCTATCGCGATACAACTTTGCACAGATACTTATTATTCAAAGAGACATCGCATTGGTTGGAGCCGGCCGGATCGGATCACTATATCTTATAGCTGCTATACAACCGGCAATGAATTCAATATTCTTTGAACAAAAAAAAAATTTTACGCGACAAAGCGATTTTGTACAGCTTATGAAATTTCAGTGGTGCAGTTAGCAGAGTGAAAAGTGCCTAAAGGTTCGAAAAGAGTATAAAATCTTCGGCACGCCGAAGATAATCCTTCCCCACTTGTTTTTTTGTTTTTTATACTCTTTTCGAAGAAAAATAGTATATTAAGTTTGTCCTGAAGTTTGTAACGCATAGAAGGAAGCGTCTGAGACCCCCAAAAGTTACTGCCAATATGCTTATAAAAACAAAACAAATTGATCTAGCCATGTCCGTCTGTCTGTCTGTCTGTCTGTCTGTCTGTCTGTCTGTCTGTCTGTCTGTCTGTATGTATGCAAACTAGTCCCTCAGTTTTTGAGCTATCGCGATGCAACTTTGCACAGACACTTATTATTCAAGGGGACAGCACATTGGAATCGGAGCCGGCCGGATCTTATAGCTGCCATACACCTCAAAGTCGGTTTTGGCCATAAATCCGATGTTTTCAAAGCAATTGCCTTAAATTTCCTTGTACACTTGAACATCCTTATAACTCATCAATGGGTAAAATCGCAAATCGATTGAGTCATAAACAGCGAAGATATGCGTCATTAAATATTTTGAAAAAACAGGTGCATATGAGCAAACAAAGTCAAGCGCAAGAAAGCTTTTGATAGTCTGCTCTTCAAGGTATTTTGTCATCGATCATCAAAACGGTTTGTGGCGTAAGGCGTAAAGAGCCGCGCTAACGAACGCAGGTTTCGCAAGTTCGAGCCTCGGCGGCGACTGATTGTTAATTTAATACTTTTTCTTTTTCTTCCTTTCAAATATATAACTGTAATCAAATTAATTTGCTTCCAATGGCTTAGAACAAAAACAATGCCACTCGAAAAAACAAATGCTGTCAAACGCGAGTTGCAGGTTGCAGGAAAAAAAACAAGGAAATTTGTAACAGTCGGCTCTTCAAGCAATTTTGTCAGCGATCATCAAAACGGCTTGTGGCGTAAGGGGTAAAGTTGCGAACTGGTGAGCGAGAGGTCCTGGGTTCAAGACCAGCGGCGACTGGTCATTTATTTTCATTTTTTCTTATTCTTCTTTTCAAATATATAATAAGTGTAATCAAATTCATTTGCTTTCAAATGGCTTAGAACAAAAACAATGCCACGCGAAAAAACAAAAGCTCAGTATATATAGAGTTTCTCAGCGATTTTTAAAACTGCTTGGTGTAAGCAGTAAAAAGCAAAACAAGAAAGCTTTTGACAGTCTGCTCTTCAAGGGATTTTGTCAGCGATCATCAAAATGGCTTGTGGCGTAAGGGGTAAAGTTGCGAACTGGTGAGCGAGAGGTCCTGGGTTCAAGACCAGCGGCGACTGGTCATTTATTTTCATTTTTTCTTATTCTTCTTTTCAAATATATAATAGCTGTAATCAAATTCATTTATTTTAAATTTCCTAAATTGTTTCTAATTTTTTTTTCATACATAAAGTAGCTTTAATAGAATAATTCAAAAGAAAAATTGAAATTCATTGGCAAAACCAATGCCACGCGAAAAAAATATGGATCTCAAATTCTGAATATAAGCTCTCCTATGTTCAGATTAAGTTTTATGACAATTCAATTTCCGACAGCGGCCTTGAAAGGTATAAGAGCAACAGGCACAAAATTTGGTATGTATATTGTAGTATACATATGTAATGTAGTTTTGAATTTTTGGAAAAACTGAAACTTGTTTATTGTTCAATTCGGTAGCACTTATGAATGCTAAGGGACGCGTCCACGAGCTGCGGATAGTGAAACGTCCCTGTTTACATGAATACCTTTATATATTTTATTTTATATGTAGGGGTATATGTATGCGACATTAATATCTGCGATTAAATAAGCAGTCACGGAAAAATAGTAACAATTGCTTTAAGGTTCGAAAAGAGTATTTAATCTTCGGCACGCCGAAGATAATCCTTCTCCACTTGTTATACCCTGAACCCATTAAAAATGGGTAAAAAGGGTATTATGGTTTTGTGCAAAAGTATGTAACAGGCATAAGGAAGCATCTCCGACCATATAAAGTATATATATTATTGATCAGTATCAACAGTCGAGTCGATTTAGCCATGTCCGTCTGTCTGTCTGTCCGTCCGTCCGTCCGTCCGTCCGTCCGTCTGTCTGTATGAACACGCGGATATCAGAGACTACAAGAGCTAGAGACTTCATATTTGAAATATAAGTTCTCGTAATCCCGGGCCAGATCAAGTTTATTAAAATTTATCGATAACTCGTCCCGTTCAAAAGTTATCGATAAATTTCGATTTCCGACCAGCGTTTTTGGGCTATAACTTACAAGTTATAAGAGCTAGAGGCCCCTAATTTGGCATGTATAATCTCGAATAGCATACACATGTAATAAATTTTTCACTTTTTGGATACCACCCCCCAATCCTCCCAAAAACTCATTTTTGATGGTATGACCTTGCAATTTGGTTTGGTCACACATTTTATAGCCAATGTTATGTTCTACAAATTTTAAAAAGATCGGATAATAAACACAGAAGTTATTTAAGATTTTACTTTCCATTGTGTGGGGCTCAATGAAAAGCAGATAACTGCTTAAGCCGTTTTCACAGCTTGCAGTAATGTGGTGTGTTTGTATGTATGCACACTATTAGGCAAGTATGAATGGATGTCAGAACTGGGTTCAGGGTATCTCCTAGTCGGGCAGTCCCGACTTGAGCACTCTTACTTGTTTTTTATTATTTTTATTTAAAATCTGTCTATAAAGACAATCATTAAATGTTCTGCGTTCCTTGACATTAAACTATTTTATGAGACTGTATGTGATGGTATGGATAAAAATTAGCCTGGGTCTCTGAAAGGAAGGTCTAGAGGGTGGAATCGCTTAAGACGTCTTGTTGTTTGGGTGTTGTCCAGCAGATTTATGGCCTGGTTATTCGTGTGGTCTGACAACCTTTCTATATATTTTTGGCTGAATCGCTTTATTTCATCCACCACCCAAGGAATCTTGAGCTCCCTGTGTAGCTCTTTGTTGGTAGTTAAAAAGTGAGCTTGAGCCGCTATCCTAAGGGTCTTGCTTTGGAAGCTTTGAATAATTTTTATATTGGAAGTGGAAGCCGTTCCCCACAGCTGGATGCAGTAGGTCCATACAGGTTTAAGAATGGCCTTATATAGTAGTACCTTAATTATAGTTTTAAGTTTGGAATGGCGACCAATAAGCTAGATCATTTGGCGTAACTTTATGTTGAGCTGCTGTTTTTTTAATAGGATGTGGGGTCGCCAAGTGAGTCGCCTATCCAGGGTTAAACCAAGGTACTTTACTGTCTCACAGTACGGAATAGCTGCGTTGTAAAGGGTGACTGCCGGGCAGTTTCCTCTTCTTTTTGTAAACGTAGTGTGGGAGGATTTCTCTGCGTTAACCACAATGTTCCACCTGGTCAGCCACACTGCAAAAGAATCAAGCTGCCTTTGAATTATGGTTGATGCCTTAGAGGGGCTTTTAGACACTGATATGAATGCAGTGTCAGGAGTGCACAATGGAAAGTAAAATCTTAAATAAGTTCTGTGCTTATTGTCCGATCTTTCTGAAATTAGGACACAATATTGGCTATAAACTGTGTGACCAAACCAAATTGCATGGTCATACCTTTAAATATGCGTTTTTTGAACTTTTTGGGGGATTGAGGTGTGATATTCATAAGTGAAATATTTGTAACATGTGTATGATATTCGAGATTAAACACGCCAAATTTGGGGCCCCTTGCTATTATAACTTTAAAGTTATGGCCCAAAAACTCTAGTCTGAAAACGTAATTTATCGCTAAATTAACTTGATCTGTCCCGGGACTACGAGAACTTATATTCCAAATATGAAGTCTCTAGCTCTAATAGTCTCTTATATCCGCGTGCTCATACAGACAGACGGACGTACGGACGGAAGGACGGACGGATAGACAGACAGACGGACATGGCTAAATCGACTCGACTGTTGATAAAAATCGTTTTATCACGTGGCATTTATTATTTTTGTTTTAAGAATTGCTATCATATGAATTAAAATTATTCTTTTGATTGTGACCAGCAATCGGCCTTCCAAGTTTGGTGATTCTAGCTCGAAAGCAGATTGAGATATGGATTTGCGCGACTTTTGGTTGCCGGAGGGGTAGCGGATCACAAACTTTTATTTCGAAACAAGAGAGGGGAGGGGTGTTGACCAGAAGTCTATCTTCCAAATTTTGTCACTCTAGCTCTAAAACTGTGGAAATTTTCGCGATTTTTGGTGGCGGGAGGAGACGTGGCCCAAAAATTTCGACGATCTTTAGAGGACTTGGCCAGAAGTCTTCCCTCAAAGTTTGGTGGCCCGAGCTCTTAAGCTGTGCGAGATATAGGCTTCAGCTGGAGGGCGTTCTAGTGGGCGTGGCAGCAAAATCCTGGACGCCATCTTTTGGGCTGGTCAGCCCTAGTCTAAATTAATTATTTTGTAACTCTAGCTTCAAAATTGCGGCAAATATACAGGTGTTATCGAATTGTTCTTTCATGTTTATTGATTTTCGCGATTACTGGGGCGGGAGTGGTCGAAATTTTTTTGTGATCTGTAGAGGACGTCACCAGAAAAATATGTTCCAAATATGGTTAATTTAGCTCTAAAGCTGCGGGAGATTGCGGATTTCCAATTCATTTTAGAGGGGGGGCTGGTGGGCGAACAAGTGGGCACGCAAAAAACCTATGATCCAGCATTTTGGGGAGGTCCCCGTCAACATACCTACCAAATAGCTTCAAAATTGTGAGATATATTCACGTGTTATCAATTTGTGATTTGAGGTGTATCGACATGTTTTCGATTTTCCAGCCTTCCAGTGGGTGCGGCTTAAATTTGGGACAACCTTGATATGAAGCAGATAGCTACTATCATATCACAAAATAAGTGAGAACGTTGCAGTCGGGCGGAGCCGACTGCGTAATACTCTGATACCATTTTAAGAACAGCTGAAAGCAAGTGAACAGAACATTTTTGCTGGTGTATGGGTGACCCGAAATCGGCCTTCCAAGTTTTTGGGGACGGGAGGGGCGTGGTCGATCTTAAGAGGGGGTGAAGTCTATTTTCCAAATTTGGTGATTTTAGCTCTAAAACTGTGGAAGATATACATTTTCGCGATTTTTGGGGCGGGAGGGGGCGTGGCCCCAAAATAAACCTAGTTCCAATTTTTTCGGGAGGTCACCAGCAATATACCTACCAAATTTGATTACTCTAGGTTAAAAATTGTGGGAGATATTCACGTTTAATCGATTTGTGAATTGAGGTGTATCGACATGTTATCGATTTGCCAGCCTCCCAGTGGGCGTGGCATAAATTTGAAACAAACTTGATCTGAAGCAGATAGCTATAATCATAACACAAAAGATTTCAAGAGTCTATCTAATATTGTTTCGGAAATACTTGCGTTCATCCAGACAGACGGACAGACGGACAGACGGCCAGACGGCCAGACGGACAGACGGACGGCCTGACGGACATCCGACAAAACCAATATACTATGAGTACCTTTGGCATCGGAGTATAAAAAATTCAAGTCACTATCTTATGTTGTTTCGGAAATACGTGAGTTCATCCAGACGGACAGCCTGACGGACATCCGACAAAACCAATATACTATGAGTACCTTCGGTATCAGAGTATATTGAGAACCTTCGGTATCAGAGTATATTGAGAACCTTCGGTATCAGAGTATAAATACTAGACAGTATGTAAATGAACGTGGATGAAATACAGATTAAAAAATCGTACTTTACTGGCTTAAGCTTGACCCAGCCACAATCAAAACCTTTGTGTGCCTTATGTGCAACATATGCTTAGCAGCAATTCAACTGGTCGCAGACCCCCAGCGAAATTTCTGAAGTCAACGAAACAAAATTTCCGGTGCTGATCGACAAGGCGCCCATGGACATGACCGTATGTGTGCTTTTACATTCAAGAACTATGTGAAACGCAATGGGACCGCACACCAAGAAAGTAATCGGAAAATGATCACTACGCTCATTGTCACACAGATGCTGCACTCGCCGACTGCGCTGCAAAAGCAGCTAAGCGAAGCAGTGGGCATCATTTGCGAACATGATTTAAAAAAATAATTGCTAGAACTGATAGCTAAGAATGGTAAAGAGAACATAAGTTCTCCTAATCCCGGGACAGATCAAGTTTATTTCATTTTATCGATAACTCGTACCGTTTAAAAGTTATCGATAAATTTCGATTTCAGACTTGCGTTTTTGGGACATAACTTCAAAGTTATAAAAGCTAGAGGCCCCAAATTTGGCATGTATAATCTCGAATAACATACACATGTAACAAATATTTCACTTTTTGGATACCACCCCCCAAACCCCCAAAAAGTTCAAAAAACCCATTTTTGAAGGTACGACCTTGCAATTTGGTTTGGTCACACATATTATTGACAATTGTTTGCCCCAAAAATTTCAATAAGATCGGACAATAAACATAGAAGTTATTTAAGATTTAGCT
Source organism: Drosophila flavopinicola (assembly GCA_035042425.1). Lineage (NCBI taxonomy): Eukaryota > Metazoa > Arthropoda > Insecta > Diptera > Drosophilidae > Drosophila > Drosophila flavopinicola. Next base: position 13,308 of record JAWNLL010000106.1, read on the forward strand.
TTCCATTGTGTGGGGCTCAGCGAAAAAGCAAGCTAACTGCTTAAACCGCATGCACTGCTTATACTGCAGCATGTGTGTGCTTAGATTAGTATGAATGATTGTAAGGACTGGGTTCAGGGTATCTCGTAGTCAGGCACTCCCGACTAGAGCACTTCTACTTGTTATTATTAACAAACTTTGCTTTCATTTGCATTTTATTTGTTTGTTAAAAATGGGCCCCTTGCTATTATAACTTTAAAGTTATGGCCCAAAAACTCTAGTCTGAAAACGTAATTTATCGCTAAATTAACTTGATCTGTCCCGGGACTACGAGAACTTATATTCCAAATATGAAGTCTCTAGCTCTAATAGTCTCTTATATCCGCGTGCTCATACAGACAGACGGACGTACGGACGGAAGGACGGACGGATAGACAGACAGACGGACATGGCTAAATCGACTCGACTGTTGATAAAAATCGTTTTATCACGTGGCATTTATTATTTTTGTTTTAAGAATTGCTATCATATGAATTAAAATTATTCTTTTGATTGTGACCAGCAATCGGCCTTCCAAGTTTGGTGATTCTAGCTCGAAAGCAGATTGAGATATGGATTTGCGCGACTTTTGGTTGCCGGAGGGGTAGCGGATCACAAACTTTTATTTCGAAACAAGAGAGGGGAGGGGTGTTGACCAGAAGTCTATCTTCCAAATTTTGTCACTCTAGCTCTAAAACTGTGGAAATTTTCGCGATTTTTGGTGGCGGGAGGAGACGTGGCCCAAAAATTTCGACGATCTTTAGAGGACTTGGCCAGAAGTCTTCCCTCAAAGTTTGGTGGCCCGAGCTCTTAAGCTGTGCGAGATATAGGCTTCAGCTGGAGGGCGTTCTAGTGGGCGTGGCAGCAAAATCCTGGACGCCATCTTTTGGGCTGGTCAGCCCTAGTCTAAATTAATTATTTTGTAACTCTAGCTTCAAAATTGCGGCAAATATACAGGTGTTATCGAATTGTTCTTTCATGTTTATTGATTTTCGCGATTACTGGGGCGGGAGTGGTCGAAATTTTTTTGTGATCTGTAGAGGACGTCACCAGAAAAATATGTTCCAAATATGGTTAATTTAGCTCTAAAGCTGCGGGAGATTGCGGATTTCCAATTCATTTTAGAGGGGGGGCTGGTGGGCGAACAAGTGGGCACGCAAAAAACCTATGATCCAGCATTTTGGGGAGGTCCCCGTCAACATACCTACCAAATAGCTTCAAAATTGTGGGATATATTCACGTGTTATCAATTTGTGATTTGAGGTGTATCGACATGTTTTCGATTTTCCAGCCTTCCAGTGGGTGCGGCTTAAATTTGGGACAACCTTGATATGAAGCAGATAGCTACTATCATATCACAAAATAAGTGAGAACGTTGCAGTCGGGCGGAGCCGACTGCGTAATACTCTGATACCATTTTAAGAACAGCTGAAAGCAAGTGAACAGAACATTTTTGCTGGTGTATGGGTGACCCGAAATCGGCCTTCCAAGTTTTTGGGGACGGGAGGGGCGTGGTCGATCTTAAGAGGGGGTGAAGTCTATTTTCCAAATTTGGTGATTTTAGCTCTAAAACTGTGGAAGATATACATTTTCGCGATTTTTGGGGCGGGAGGGGGCGTGGCCCCAAAATAAACCTAGTTCCAATTTTTTCGGGAGGTCACCAGCAATATACCTACCAAATTTGATTACTCTAGGTTAAAAATTGTGGGAGATATTCACGTTTAATCGATTTGTGAATTGAGGTGTATCGACATGTTATCGATTTGCCAGCCTCCCAGTGGGCGTGGCATAAATTTGAAACAAACTTGATCTGAAGCAGATAGCTATAATCATAACACAAAAGATTTCAAGAGTCTATCTAATATTGTTTCGGAAATACTTGCGTTCATCCAGACAGACGGACAGACGGACAGACGGCCAGACGGCCAGACGGACAGACGGACGGCCTGACGGACATCCGACAAAACCAATATACTATGAGTACCTTTGGCATCGGAGTATAAAAAATTCAAGTCACTATCTTATGTTGTTTCGGAAATACGTGAGTTCATCCAGACGGACAGCCTGACGGACATCCGACAAAACCAATATACTATGAGTACCTTCGGTATCAGAGTATATTGAGAACCTTCGGTATCAGAGTATATTGAGAACCTTCGGTATCAGAGTATAAATACTAGACAGTATGTAAATGAACGTGGATGAAATACAGATTAAAAAATCGTACTTTACTGGCTTAAGCTTGACCCAGCCACAATCAAAACCTTTGTGTGCCTTATGTGCAACATATGCTTAGCAGCAATTCAACTGGTCGCAGACCCCCAGCGAAATTTCTGAAGTCAACGAAACAAAATTTCCGGTGCTGATCGACAAGGCGCCCATGGACATGACCGTATGTGTGCTTTTACATTCAAGAACTATGTGAAACGCAATGGGACCGCACACCAAGAAAGTAATCGGAAAATGATCACTACGCTCATTGTCACACAGATGCTGCACTCGCCGACTGCGCTGCAAAAGCAGCTAAGCGAAGCAGTGGGCATCATTTGCGAACATGATTTAAAAAAATAATTGCTAGAACTGATAGCTAAGAATGGTAAAGAGAACATAAGTTCTCCTAATCCCGGGACAGATCAAGTTTATTTCATTTTATCGATAACTCGTACCGTTTAAAAGTTATCGATAAATTTCGATTTCAGACTTGCGTTTTTGGGACATAACTTCAAAGTTATAAAAGCTAGAGGCCCCAAATTTGGCATGTATAATCTCGAATAACATACACATGTAACAAATATTTCACTTTTTGGATACCACCCCCCAAACCCCCAAAAAGTTCAAAAAACCCATTTTTGAAGGTACGACCTTGCAATTTGGTTTGGTCACACATATTATTGACAATTGTTTGCCCCAAAAATTTCAATAAGATCGGACAATAAACATAGAAGTTATTTAAGATTTAGCTTTCCATTGTGTGGGGCTCAGCGAAAAAGCAAGCTAACTGCTTAAACCGCATGCACTGCTTATACTGCAGCATGTGTGTGCTTAGATTAGTATGAATGATTGTAAGGACTGGGTTCAGGGTATCTCGTAGTCGGGCACTCCCGACTAGAGCACTTCTACTTGTTATTATTAACAAACTTTGCTTTCATTTGCATTTTATTTGTTTGTTAAAAATGGTCAATGAATGAGTTCTTAAGACTGTTTGTACAGATACATATGTTTATATGTCAGATATGTCATAGTTGCAGAAACATAGGTATATATGTATTAATAGCCTCGATTGATTTCAATATAGTCAATGGCATTTTGCAAATGACGCATTCGCTGATCAAGCGTTATCTCTACGAATGCAAGTCGAAGACATTGTGGGAGATCATTGTTGTGCATATAGCATGCCCAAACCGTTGACAAAACTGTCACAGGCCACCATTCAGCTGATCACTATGCACAAAGCCAATGCGGAAGCCTTAAAATGTCATATACAGCCCGCTTTTCGCTCAACACGCAGAGTCTGCCCTAATTTTTGGGAGAACAACATAACCGCATGCATTGGCGCCTTCCTTAAGCAGCTGGCAGTGGCTGGCCATGTTGCGCAACGATGACGATGAGCGTGGTGGAGCATGTGCGCTCAATGGTTTTCGAGAGCATAGGCCTACAAATTCAAATCACTTACCTGTAGTGGATCAAAACAAGATAGAGGGCTTCCATAACTCTTTTAAAATAACGGATTTGCCACGACAAGGGCAGATTCTCGCTTCTTGTCGACCTGGATTCTCAAGATACAGCCCACTATCGTTTTATCGATTAACATTTTTTTTTTTTTGTTCTAAGAATTAGTATCATATGAAATAAAATTTTTCTTTTGAAATATTAAATTAATTTCCAGTTGTATGGCAGCTATAAGAAATAGTGATCCGATAGAGCCAGATCCGATCAATGTGATGTATTTTTAAAAAATAAGTCTTTGTGCAAAGTTTTATCACGATAGCTCAAAAACTGAGGGCCTAGCTTCCAGACAGACAGACAGACGGACATTGCTAGATCAATTTGTTTTCCCATTCTAAACATACCAGCAGTAACTTTTAGGGGTCTGCGACGCCTCCTTTAATACGTTACACACTTCAGCACAAACTTAAATTTATAGTTATACTCTTTTCGAAGAAAATAGTATATTAAGCTTGTGCTGAAGTTTGTAACGCATAGAAGGAAGCGTCGGAGACCCCCAAAAGTCACTGCCAGTATGCTTAGAATGACAAAACAAATTGATCTAGCCATGTCCGTTTGTCTGTCTGTCTGTCCGTCTCTCTGTCTGTCTGTCTGTCTGTCTGTATGTATGCAAACTAGTCCCTCAGTTTTTGAGCTATCGTTATAAAACTTTGCACAGAGACTTATTATTCAAATGGACATCACATTGGTCGGAACCGGCCGGATCGAACCACTATATCTTAGCTGTTATACAACTGGAGGTCGGTTTTGCCCATAAATCCCATGTTTTCAAAGCTATCGCAATAAAACTTTGCACAGATACCTATTATTGAAACTTACATAACATTGATCGAAGCCGGCCGGATCGGATCACTATATCTTATAGCTGCCATACAACTGGAAGTCGGTTTTGGCCATATATACCATGTTTTCAAAGCTATGGCAATAAAACTTTGCACAGATACATATTATACAAACATACATCACATTAATCGGAGCCGGCCGGATCGGATCACTATATCTTTAAACTGCTATACAACTGGAAATAAATTTAATATTTCAATTCCAATTGATATCATATAATATCAATTTTTACAGATGAAAGTGCTGCAGTTAGCAGAGTGAAAATTGTCTAAGGGTTCGAAAAGAGTATAAAATCTTCGGCACGCCGAAGATAATCCTTTCCCACTTGTTTTTTATAAACATAAAAAAATTAATGTAAAATTAACATAATCATATTGTTCATAAAAATACAATTAATATCAGAAGTGGGCTTATAAATAGACACAGCTACGGCTTGAACAACATCTATTTTGAGAGGCCAACCTTTCAACAGGGGCAATGATGTTTATTCTTATAATATTACCGAGAATACTGAAACTATTTTTGAAAGGCCAACCTTTCAACAGGGGCCAAGATGTTTAATCTTATATATTAAACTCTATACTTGAATGGATCTTGACAGTCCAATCTTTCAACAGGCGCCAAGATGTTCAATCTTTTCATAGTTGAACAGGACTTTTATTGACAAGAAAAGTATGTAAGTGCGATATGCACGCACGCGGCACGGTAAGTTTCCGTAATAAACATGCAAGCAAGCGATAGGAGTTCTCCTAAACAAATATGTTCTAGGGTAATGAGTCTAGCCGCGATTGTATCTG
>JAWNLL010000108.1:0-20787 GCA_035042425.1 Drosophila flavopinicola
GCTGCCAGCACCCCGAAACTCGCTGCTGGCACAATATCAAGCTGTTTGAATATGTGCGTGTGTGTCTGCTTGTGTTCAAAAAAAAAAAGAAAGGAAAGCCCATAAAAAGTTTAAACACAATTTTCACTTGAGCAGCGCCTTTTACCAGTCTTCACCGTGCCCACTTCTGCCTTCCACTCAATGTTCAACTTTTTGCTAGTGTTTTTTTATACCCTGAACCCATTAAAAATGGGTAAAAAGGGTATTATGGTTTTGTGCAAAAGTATGTAACAGGCATAAGGAAGCATCTCCGACCATATAAAGTATATATATTCTTGATCAGTATCAACAGTCGAGTCGATTTAGCCATGTCCGTCTGTCTGTCTGTCCGTCCGTCCGTCCGTCCGTCCGTCCGTCCGTCCGTCCGTCCGTCTGTCTGTATGAACACGCGGATATCAGAGACTACAAGAGCTAGAGACTTCATATTTGGAATATAAGTTCTCGTAATGCCGGGACAGATCAAGTTTATTAAAATTTATCGATAACTCGTCCCGTTCAAAAGTTATCGATAAATTTCGATTTCAGACCAGCGTTTTTGGGCTATAACTTACAAGTTATGAGAGCTAGAGGCCCCTATTTTGGCATGTATAATCTCGAATAGCATACACATGTAACGAATTTTTCACTTTTTGGATACCACCCCCCAATTCGCCCGAAAATTAAAAAAACTCATTTTTGAAGGTATGACCTTGCAATTTGGTTTGGTCACACATTTTATAGCCAATGTTATGTCCTACAAATTTTAAAAAGATCGGACAATAAACACAGAAGTTATTTAAGATTTTACTTTCCATTGTGTGGGGCTCAGTGAAAAAGCAAGACAACTGCTTAAACCGTTTTCACAGCTTGCAGTAATGTGTGGTGTGCTTGTATGTATGCACACTATTAGGCAAGTATGAATGGATGTCAGAACTGGGTTCAGGGTATCTCCTAGTCGGGCAGTCCCGACTAGAGCACTCTTACTTGTTTAACACTATTGTTTCCCTTGAACTTTAAAGTATGTTCAATATCACTTTATATTATACCCTGAACCCATTAAAAATGGGTAAAAAGGGTATTATGGTTTTGTGCAAATGTATGTAACAGGCATAACGAAGCATCTCCGATCATATAAAGTATATATATTACTGATCATATCAACAGCCGAGTCGATTTAGCCATGTCTGTCTGTCCGTCCGTCCGTCTGTATGAACACGCACATATCAGAGACTATCAGAGACTTCATATTTGGCATAAAGGTTCTCGTAGACCCGGAACAGATAAAGTTTACTTCATTTTATAAATAGCTCGTCGCATTCAAAAGTTATCGATAAATTTCGATTTCAGACTAACGTCTTTGGCCATTACTTCAAAGATATATGAGCTAGAGAATTTGGCATGTATAATCTGGAATAGCATACACATGTAACAAATACTTCACTTTTGGGACCCTTGATGCCGACCTCATATGTATTATTCCGGGAATAATGCATTTTTAAGATAAATCGGCTTTCACAGAGGTCAGACAGGCAACTTCATATTGTGTGTGATAGAATTTGATAGAGTTGAGAGCCATATACAAATAAGCTGATGCTTGCTCATTGTTGCTACATAGATAGCATCATCAATATTTGTATCATTCAGTTGTAGTTTTTGAATTTAACGCTGAAGGATCTCAGTGAAAGGAACTAAAAGAATGTTTAAGTTTTACATGGCTTATTCGGTTTTACATTCTACAGATTGAGCTACTTCTTCTTCTGGGGTCACACTTTCGGCTCGACCTTGGCGCACTTCCTTGGGTGCTCGTTCTCAATCTCGTCATCCTCGCCATCGTCCTCCATGTAGCCCTTGATGCTCTGGCCCAGTATATAGACGGGGCCGCTGCCCTCAATCAGCTGGAACGTCACCTTCGAGTAGAAGAACTCCACATCGGGATTGATGACGCGCGTCTCACCAGCCTTCAGCACAGCAATGGGTATCTGCTCCGACTGATTAAGCATTGTCACCTCAACCACGTTGAACTCACTTGGCTTAGCCTCGACGCCCAGCAGAATCTGCTCGGGGGCATAATCCTCGCCCCAGGAGACAGTGTTGTTCTCTGCGGTTAGGGTGACACCCTAGAATGAATTCTCTGCCATTGCTAATTTGTTCAGCTTCAGTTGTGTCTTTAAAATGCAAGCGACGATCACGTGTTGAGCAAAATATTTTTAATGCAAACAGCATGAGAACAGTCTATTGGGATGGGCTGATGTATATACTTAGTATATCGATATGTGCATTATATAAGTGTTTAAATATCGATATTATTATCGGTATTTTCAATTGGAGCGTTTCTTCAAATTGGCCACTTTTCGTTCGCTGATTTAACCAAATGAAAAATTTAAAATTAAATTATATTCAACTGGCTGTCGCGATTAAACATGGAACAGAGACGTATTTTTCAAATATTCTGCAGATTATCGACAGCTTAGGGGTGCATCGGTGAACATCGAAAGGCCAAGAGACGATGCGGCAGGCAGTTCTCTAGTGGGAGTAGACGAGAAACCAAGGCTGCAGCTTTTTGCTAAGTTCATCGGGACCCTATATTTCAAAGTAATTGCCTCTAGCTTTAAAATTTTAGGAAACTTACCAGAATCATCGATTTGTGCATTCACATATAGCGATTTTTTAAAAAAATTCTCTGAATGACATTCAAAAGCTGACTGTTACAAAGCACCAAAGCAACACCAAATTTTTTCTGTTTTGACAATATAATTCCCAAACGGTTTTAGCACGCACGTATAGACGTGCCTGCCTGAAGGCTGATATTGTCAGCACACCTTTGTCTTGCTCAGATTTTTTTTATTTTATTTTTATAAAAGATTTTATTTTAAACTAGTGTGAAACTACAACCTGGTCATCGCCTTATCATCCGACTCGCATGGAGCCTTCCAAATCGAAGGATTTATTTGTGATTACACCAAGACTCTGAATATGTTAATTCAGACAATATAATTTAAATTTTTATTTTTGCTTTCAAAATACATTTGATGCAGTAAATCAGTACTTTTTATTTTAATTTATTTTTACGCATATTAATTGCGTTATAACCATCCGGGAGTTTTCAAGATGTTCGCATCGAACAAGCGACAAATCTCATAGTTGTCGCGAAAGGTTTTTGTTTCAAGTGTTTTGTTTTTTTTTGCCCTTTACCTTTTTTTTAAGTTTATTTGCACCTTCCACTTACAACGCGTAATTCACTTATTATTCGTTAACTGATAGCGCGTCGCATATTTTGAAAAAGTGGTGCGTTTGTTGTATATATATAATTCTTTAAGCAAGAAAAATAATTTTGACAAAAGAAACAAAATTAAAAAGCAAAAGTTTTCTAGACAAGTTTACTGCACACAAGCTTCCCGGTATATGTGACTGCGTCGATGAAAACAAAAAATACTGATTTATTTAATTTACTACAAATTTCGGACTGGAATAGACTGGTTTATTAATTCGAAGATCATTTTTTTAATTGCATTCTTTTCTTGCCAACTAATAATTGATATATTAATTGTCTAATATGCATTCAACAATGGGAAAACTTCGAATATTCAAACGTATATTTATTTTTTGAAATATCACAAGATGGATTATTTTCATCAGACAAAATGCACAGATTGCGACTATCGTTATTTATAACTTTGCTTATTTAGCTCTAGTTACCACTATCAATTTTACTTAAATTTTATTTTCATCAAATTTTATTTTCACCCTAAACTGAGCATTATATACTACAAAGACCATAAATGCTTGCTTTTTGACGCATTCTGTAAAAGTTTACTAAAGCCAAAATGTTAAAATTATGAGTAAAAATTGAATTTGTACATGTTATAAATAACTTTTTGCAATGCTCATGTTCCCAACGTCATCCTCGGGCAAACCTGGAGTGTTACTCAATATGGAGGATCTGGTGCCTCAACATTGACTTGTGTGTGCTGGTAGATGTGCTTCATAACTTGTACTTTCTGATGGTAGCAAGTTTGTTTGCTTTTATTAAAACACTTCATTTTTATTTGGTTTAAATTTTTATTTAATTTTAATTTTTTTGATAATTGACTGCTCCTGCAGCGTATATCCAGGACGATTGGACTCCTCGCCATTGAAATTCGATGCGCATTGTTGCAGCATCATAAAATTATGGATACTTTCAAATTTCACATTACTGGTAAACTTGACTCGAAAAAGTCAGGTCCGGTGATGCCGCCGATCCATAAACCCATAAACCGCTCCAGAGGAACAGCCGTGTCCAGGACAAAGGCTTTTTGTTAAAGTGTTTTTTTTATTGTCTTAAACTTTTGGTTTAAGCTTTTATTTGAGCTACTCAAAATCTCGGTTATAGAATTTCATCGCAGCTTGGACAGCCTCGATTTATTCGAAGATGCAAAACTACGCTTATGGTTGTGTTTTTAGGCACACATTTCGACTATTGTTATTTATAGTCTATGTGTTTAGTTGAGTTTCTTCGTAGAGAAGCAAATTTAAAGAACTTTTATTTTCATAAAATATTGGCAGACATATTGATAAACGTGTTCTTATATTTTTATTTTTGTTTTATCTGCATGATAATATTCCACTTTGAATTGACTTTGGTCATGAGGTCCGTTTTGTTCCACCTTCCATCGACTAATGATTAAGCATATCCAGTTGCTCCTTAGCCTCTGAGTTGTAGTACCCAAGCAGAATTGCATTTATTTATTATTTTCAATTGGAGCGTTTCTTCAAATTGGCCACTTTTCGTTCGCTGATTTAACCAAATGAAAAATTTAAAATTAAATTATATTCAACTGGCTGTCGCGATTAAACATGGAACAGAGACGTATTTTTCAAATATTCTGCAGATTATCGACAGCTTAGGGGTGCATCGGTGAACATCGAAAGGCCAAGAGACGATGCGGCAGGCAGTTCTCTAGTGGGAGTAGACGAGAAACCAAGGCTGCAGCTTTTTGCTAAGTTCATCGGGACCCTATATTTCAAAGTAATTGCCTCTAGCTTTAAAATTGTAGGAAACTTACCAGAATCATCGATTTGTGCATTCACATATAGCGATTTTTTAAAAAAATTCTCTGAATGACATTCAAAAGCTGACTGTTACAAAGCACCAAAGCAACACCAAATTTTTTCTGTTTTGACAATATAATTCCCAAACGGTTTTAGCACGCACGTATAGACGTGCCTGCCTGAAGGCTGATATTGTCAGCACACCTTTGTCTTGCTCAGATTTTTTTTATTTTATTTTTATAAAAGATTTTATTTTAAACTAGTGTGAAACTACAACCTGGTCATCGCCTTATCATCCGACTCGCATGGAGCCTTCCAAATCGAAGGATTTATTTGTGATTACACCAAGACTCTGAATATGTTAATTCAGACAATATAATTTAAATTTTTATTTTTGCTTTCAAAATACATTTGATGCAGTAAATCAGTAACTTTTATTTTAATTTATTTTTACGCATATTAATTGCGTTATAACCATCCGGGAGTTTTCAAGATGTTCGCATCGAACAAGCGACAAATCTCATAGTTGTCGCGAAAGGTTTTTGTTTCAAGTGTTTTGTTTTTTTTTGCCCTTTACCTTTTTTTTAAGTTTATTTGCACCTTCCACTTACAACGCGTAATTCACTTATTATTCGTTAACTGATAGCGCGTCGCATATTTTGAAAAAGTGGTGCGTTTGTTGTATATATATAATTCTTTAAGCAAGAAAAATAATTTTGACAAAAGAAACAAAATTAAAAAGCAAAAGTTTTCTAGACAAGTTTACTGCACACAAGCTTCCCGGTATATGTGACTGCGTCGATGAAAACAAAAAATGCTGATTTATTTAATTTACTACAAATTTCGGACTGGAATAGACTGGTTTATTAATTCGAAGATCATTTTTTTAATTGCATTCTTTTCTTGCCAACTAATAATTGATATATTAATTGTCTAATATGCATTCAACAATGGGAAAACTTCGAATATTCAAACGTATATTTATTTTTTGAAATATCACAAGATGGATTATTTTCATCAGACAAAATGCACAGATTGCGACTATCGTTATTTATAACTTTGCTTATTTAGCTCTAGTTACCACTATCAATTTTACTTAAATTTTATTTTCATCAAATTTTATTTTCACCCTAAACTGAGCATTATATACTACAAAGACCATAAATGCTTGCTTTTTGACGCATTCTGTAAAAGTTTACTAAAGCCAAAATGTTAAAATTATGAGTAAAAATTGAATTTGTACATGTTATAAATAACTTTTTGCAATGCTCATGTTCCCAACGTCATCCTCGGGCAAACCTGGAGTGTTACTCAATATGGAGGATCTGGTGCCTCAACATTGACTTGTGTGTGCTGGTAGATGTGCTTCATAACTTGTACTTTCTGATGGTAGCAAGTTTGTTTGCTTTTATTAAAACACTTCATTTTTATTTGGTTTAAATTTTTATTTAATTTTAATTTTTTTGATAATTGACTGCTCCTGCAGCGTATATCCAGGACGATTGGACTCCTCGCCATTGAAATTCGATGCGCATTGTTGCAGCATCATAAAATTATGGATACTTTCAAATTTCACATTACTGGTAAACTTGACTCGAAAAAGTCAGGTCCGGTGATGCCGCCGATCCATAAACCCATAAACCGCTCCAGAGGAACAGCCGTGTCCAGGACAAAGGCTTTTTGTTAAAGTGTTTTTTTTATTGTCTTAAACTTTTGGTTTAAGCTTTTATTTGAGCTACTCAAAATCTCGGTTATAGAATTTCATCGCAGCTTGGACAGCCTCGATTTATTCGAAGATGCAAAACTACGCTTATGGTTGTGTTTTTAGGCACACATTTCGACTATTGTTATTTATAGTCTATGTGTTTAGTTGAGTTTCTTCGTAGAGAAGCAAATTTAAAGAACTTTTATTTTCATAAAATATTGGCAGACATATTGATAAACGTGTTCTTATATTTTTATTTTTGTTTTATCTGCCTGATAATATTCCACTTTGACTTGACTTTGGTCATGAGGTCCGTTTTGTTCCACCTTCCATCGACTAATGATTAAGCATATCCAGTTGCTCCTTAGCCTCTGAGTTGTAGTACCCAAGCAGAATTGCATTTATTTATTATTTTCAATTGGAGCGTTTCTTCAAATTGGCCACTTTTCGTTCGCTGATTTAACCAAATGAAAAATTTAAAATTAAATTATATTCAACTGGCTGTCGCGATTAAACATGGAACAGAGACGTATTTTTCAAATATTCTGCAGATTATCGACAGCTTAGGGGTGCATCGGTGAACATCGAAAGGCCAAGAGACGATGCGGCAGGCAGTTCTCTAGTGGGAGTAGACGAGAAACCAAGGCTGCAGCTTTTTGCTAAGTTCATCGGGACCCTATATTTCAAAGTAATTGCCTCTAGCTTTAAAATTGTAGGAAACTTACCAGAATCATCGATTTGTGCATTCACATATAGCGATTTTTTAAAAAAATTCTCTGAATGACATTCAAAAGCTGACTGTTACAAAGCACCAAAGCAACACCAAATTTTTTCTGTTTTGACAATATAATTCCCAAACGGTTTTAGCACGCACGTATAGACGTGCCTGCCTGAAGGCTGATATTGTCAGCACACCTTTGTCTTGCTCAGATTTTTTTTATTTTATTTTTATAAAAGATTTTATTTTAAACTAGTGTGAAACTACAACCTGGTCATCGCCTTATCATCCGACTCGCATGGAGCCTTCCAAATCGAAGGATTTATTTGTGATTACACCAAGACTCTGAATATGTTAATTCAGACAATATAATTTAAATTTTTATTTTTGCTTTCAAAATACATTTGATGCAGTAAATCAGTAACTTTTATTTTAATTTATTTTTACGCATATTAATTGCGTTATAACCATATATATATTTTGACAAAAGAAACAAAATTAAAAAGCAAAAGTTTTCTAGACAAGTTTACTGCACACAAGCTTCCCGGTATATGTGACTGCGTCGATGAAAACAAAAAATGCTGATTTTTTTAATTTACTACAAATTTCGGACTGGAATAGACTGGTTTATTAATTCGAAGATCATTTTTTTAATTGCATTCTTTTCTTGCCAACTAATAATTGATATATTAATTGTCTAATATGCATTCAACAATGGGAAAACTTCGAATATTCAAACGTATATTTATTTTTTGAAATATCACAAGATGGATTATTTTCATCAGACAAAATGCACAGATTGCGACTATCGTTATTTATAACTTTGCTTATTTAGCTCTAGTTACCACTATCAATTTTACTTAAATTTTATTTTCATCAAATTTTATTTTCACCCTAAACTGAGCATTATATACTACAAAGACCATAAATTTTTGACGCATTCTGTAAAAGTTTACTAAAGCCAAAATGTTAAAATTATGAGTAAAAATTAAATTTGTACATGTTATAAATAACTTTTTGCAATGCTCATGTTCCCAACGTCATCCTCGGGCAAACCTGGAGTGTTACTCAATATGGAGGATCTGGTGCCTCAACATTGACTTGTGTGTGCTGGTAGATGTGCTTCATAACTTGTACTTTCTGATGGTAGCAAGTTTGTTTGCTTTTATTAAAACACTTCATTTTTATTTGGTTTAAATTTTTATTTAATTTTAATTTTTTTGATAATTGACTGCTCCTGCAGCGTATATCCAGGACGATTGGACTCCTCGCCATTGAAATTCGATGCGCATTGTTGCAGCATCATAAAATTATGGATACTTTCAAATTTCACATTACTGGTAAACTTGACTCGAAAAAGTCAGGTCCGGTGATGCCGCCGATCCATAAACCCATAAACCGCTCCAGAGGAACAGCCGTGTCCAGGACAAAGGCTTTTTGTTAAAGTGTTTTTTTTATTGTCTTAAACTTTTGGTTTAAGCTTTTATTTGAGCTACTCAAAATCTCGGTTATAGAATTTCATCGCAGCTTGGACAGCCTCGATTTATTCGAAGATGCAAAACTACGCTTATGGTTGTGTTTTTAGGCACACATTTCGACTATTGTTATTTATAGTCTATGTGTTTAGTTGAGTTTCTTCGTAGAGAAGCAAATTTAAAGAACTTTTATTTTCATAAAATATTGGCAGACATATTGATAAACGTGTTCTTATATTTTTATTTTTGTTTTATCTGCCTGATAATATTCCACTTTGACTTGACTTTGGTCATGAGGTCCGTTTTGTTCCACCTTCCATCGACTAATGATTAAGCATATCCAGTTGCTCCTTAGCCTCTGAGTTGTAGTACCCAAGCAGAATTGCATTTATTTATTATTTTCAATTGGAGCGTTTCTTCAAATTGGCCACTTTTCGTTCGCTGATTTAACCAAATGAAAAATTTAAAATTAAATTATATTCAACTGGCTGTCGCGATTAAACATGGAACAGAGACGTATTTTTCAAATATTCTGCAGATTATCGACAGCTTAGGGGTGCATCGGTGAACATCGAAAGGCCAAGAGACGATGCGGCAGGCAGTTCTCTAGTGGGAGTAGACGAGAAACCAAGGCTGCAGCTTTTTGCTAAGTTCATCGGGACCCTATATTTCAAAGTAATTGCCTCTAGCTTTAAAATTGTAGGAAACTTACCAGAATCATCGATTTGTGCATTCACATATAGCGATTTTTTAAAAAAATTCTCTGAATGACATTCAAAAGCTGACTGTTACAAAGCACCAAAGCAACACCAAATTTTTTCTGTTTTGACAATATAATTCCCAAACGGTTTTAGCACGCACGTATAGACGTGCCTGCCTGAAGGCTGATATTGTCAGCACACCTTTGTCTTGCTCAGATTTTTTTTATTTTATTTTTATAAAAGATTTTATTTTAAACTAGTGTGAAACTACAACCTGGTCATCGCCTTATCATCCGACTCGCATGGAGCCTTCCAAATCGAAGGATTTATTTGTGATTACACCAAGACTCTGAATATGTTAATTCAGACAATATAATTTAAATTTTTATTTTTGCTTTCAAAATACATTTGATGCAGTAAATCAGTAACTTTTATTTTAATTTATTTTTACGCATATTAATTGCGTTATAACCATATATATATTTTGACAAAAGAAACAAAATTAAAAAGCAAAAGTTTTCTAGACAAGTTTACTGCACACAAGCTTCCCGGTATATGTGACTGCGTCGATGAAAACAAAAAATGCTGATTTTTTTAATTTACTACAAATTTCGGACTGGAATAGACTGGTTTATTAATTCGAAGATCATTTTTTTAATTGCATTCTTTTCTTGCCAACTAATAATTGATATATTAATTGTCTAATATGCATTCAACAATGGGAAAACTTCGAATATTCAAACGTATATTTATTTTTTGAAATATCACAAGATGGATTATTTTCATCAGACAAAATGCACAGATTGCGACTATCGTTATTTATAACTTTGCTTATTTAGCTCTAGTTACCACTATCAATTTTACTTAAATTTTATTTTCATCAAATTTTATTTTCACCCTAAACTGAGCATTATATACTACAAAGACCATAAATGCTTGCTTTTTGACGCATTCTGTAAAAGTTTACTAAAGCCAAAATGTTAAAATTATGAGTAAAAATTAAATTTGTACATGTTATAAATAACTTTTTGCAATGCTCATGTTCCCAACGTCATCCTCGGGCAAACCTGGAGTGTTACTCAATATGGAGGATCTGGTGCCTCAACATTGACTTGTGTGTGCTGGTAGATGTGCTTCATAACTTGTACTTTCTGATGGTAGCAAGTTTGTTTGCTTTTATTAAAACACTTCATTTTTATTTGGTTTAAATTTTTATTTAATTTTAATTTTTTTGATAATTGACTGCTCCTGCAGCGTATATCCAGGACGATTGGACTCCTCGCCATTGAAATTCGATGCGCATTGTTGCAGCATCATAAAATTATGGATACTTTCAAATTTCACATTACTGGTAAACTTGACTCGAAAAAGTCAGGTCCGGTGATGCCGCCGATCCATAAACCCATAAACCGCTCCAGAGGAACAGCCGTGTCCAGGACAAAGGCTTTTTGTTAAAGTGTTTTTTTTTATTGTCTTAAACTTTTGGTTTAAGCTTTTATTTGAGCTACTCAAAATCTCGGTTATAGAATTTCATCGCAGCTTGGACAGCCTCGATTTATTCGAAGATGCAAAACTACGCTTATGGTTGTGTTTTTAGGCACACATTTCGACTATTGTTATTTATAGTCTATGTGTTTAGTTGAGTTTCTTCGTAGAGAAGCAAATTTAAAGAACTTTTATTTTCATAAAATATTGGCAGACATATTGATAAACGTGTTCTTATATTTTTATTTTTGTTTTATCTGCCTGATAATATTCCACTTTGACTTGACTTTGGTCATGAGGTCCGTTTTGTTCCACCTTCCATCGACTAATGATTAAGCATATCCAGTTGCTCCTTAGCCTCTGAGTTGTAGTACCCAAGCAGAATTGCATTTATTTATTATTTTCAATTGGAGCGTTTCTTCAAATTGGCCACTTTTCGTTCGCTGATTTAACCAAATGAAAAATTTAAAATTAAATTATATTCAACTGGCTGTCGCGATTAAACATGGAACAGAGACGTATTTTTCAAATATTCTGCAGATTATCGACAGCTTAGGGGTGCATCGGTGAACATCGAAAGGCCAAGAGACGATGCGGCAGGCAGTTCTCTAGTGGGAGTAGACGAGAAACCAAGGCTGCAGCTTTTTGCTAAGTTCATCGGGACCCTATATTTCAAAGTAATTGCCTCTAGCTTTAAAATTGTAGGAAACTTACCAGAATCATCGATTTGTGCATTCACATATAGCGATTTTTTAAAAAAATTCTCTGAATGACATTCAAAAGCTGACTGTTACAAAGCACCAAAGCAACACCAAATTTTTTCTGTTTTGACAATATAATTCCCAAACGGTTTTAGCACGCACGTATAGACGTGCCTGCCTGAAGGCTGATATTGTCAGCACACCTTTGTCTTGCTCAGATTTTTTTTATTTTATTTTTATAAAAGATTTTATTTTAAACTAGTGTGAAACTACAACCTGGTCATCGCCTTATCATCCGACTCGCATGGAGCCTTCCAAATCGAAGGATTTATTTGTGATTACACCAAGACTCTGAATATGTTAATTCAGACAATATAATTTAAATTTTTATTTTTGCTTTCAAAATACATTTGATGCAGTAAATCAGTAACTTTTATTTTAATTTATTTTTACGCATATTAATTGCGTTATAACCATCCGGGAGTTTTCAAGATGTTCGCATCGAACAAGCGACAAATCTCATAGTTGTCGCGAAAGGTTTTTGTTTCAAGTGTTTTGTTTTTTTTTGCCCTTTACCTTTTTTTTAAGTTTATTTGCACCTTCCACTTACAACGCGTAATTCACTTATTATTCGTTAACTGATAGCGCGTCGCATATTTTGAAAAAGTGGTGCGTTTGTTGTATATATATAATTCTTTAAGCAAGAAAAATAATTTTGACAAAAGAAACAAAATTAAAAAGCAAAAGTTTTCTAGACAAGTTTACTGCACACAAGCTTCCCGGTATATGTGACTGCGTCGATGAAAACAAAAAATGCTGATTTTTTTAATTTACTACAAATTTCGGACTGGAATAGACTGGTTTATTAATTCGAAGATCATTTTTTTAATTGCATTCTTTTCTTGCCAACTAATAATTGATATATTAATTGTCTAATATGCATTCAACAATGGGAAAACTTCGAATATTCAAACGTATATTTATTTTTTGAAATATCACAAGATGGATTATTTTCATCAGACAAAATGCACAGATTGCGACTATCGTTATTTATAACTTTGCTTATTTAGCTCTAGTTACCACTATCAATTTTACTTAAATTTTATTTTCATCAAATTTTATTTTCACCCTAAACTGAGCATTATATACTACAAAGACCATAAATGCTTGCTTTTTGACGCATTCTGTAAAAGTTTACTAAAGCCAAAATGTTAAAATTATGAGTAAAAATTGAATTTGTACATGTTATAAATAACTTTTTGCAATGCTCATGTTCCCAACGTCATCCTCGGGCAAACCTGGAGTGTTACTCAATATGGAGGATCTGGTGCCTCAACATTGACTTGTGTGTGCTGGTAGATGTGCTTCATAACTTGTACTTTCTGATGGTAGCAAGTTTGTTTGCTTTTATTAAAACACTTCATTTTTATTTGGTTTAAATTTTTATTTAATTTTAATTTTTTTGATAATTGACTGCTCCTGCAGCGTATATCCAGGACGATTGGACTCCTCGCCATTGAAATTCGATGCGCATTGTTGCAGCATCATAAAATTATGGATACTTTCAAATTTCACATTACTGGTAAACTTGACTCGAAAAAGTCAGGTCCGGTGATGCCGCCGATCCATAAACCCATAAACCGCTCCAGAGGAACAGCCGTGTCCAGGACAAAGGCTTTTTGTTAAAGTGTTTTTTTTATTGTCTTAAACTTTTGGTTTAAGCTTTTATTTGAGCTACTCAAAATCTCGGTTATAGAATTTCATCGCAGCTTGGACAGCCTCGATTTATTCGAAGATGCAAAACTACGCTTATGGTTGTGTTTTTAGGCACACATTTCGACTATTGTTATTTATAGTCTATGTGTTTAGTTGAGTTTCTTCGTAGAGAAGCAAATTTAAAGAACTTTTATTTTC
Source organism: Drosophila flavopinicola (assembly GCA_035042425.1). Classification (NCBI taxonomy): domain Eukaryota; kingdom Metazoa; phylum Arthropoda; class Insecta; order Diptera; family Drosophilidae; genus Drosophila; species Drosophila flavopinicola. Next base: position 13,749 of record JAWNLL010000108.1, read on the forward strand.
ATAAAATATTGGCAGACATATTGATAAACGTGTTCTTATATTTTTATTTTTGTTTTATCTGCCTGATAATATTCCACTTTGACTTGACTTTGGTCATGAGGTCCGTTTTGTTCCACCTTCCATCGACTAATGATTAAGCATATCCAGTTGCTCCTTAGCCTCTGAGTTGTAGTACCCAAGCAGAATTGCATTTATTTATTATTTTCAATTGGAGCGTTTCTTCAAATTGGCCACTTTTCGTTCGCTGATTTAACCAAATGAAAAATTTAAAATTAAATTATATTCAACTGGCTGTCGCGATTAAACATGGAACAGAGACGTATTTTTCAAATATTCTGCAGATTATCGACAGCTTAGGGGTGCATCGGTGAACATCGAAAGGCCAAGAGACGATGCGGCAGGCAGTTCTCTAGTGGGAGTAGACGAGAAACCAAGGCTGCAGCTTTTTGCTAAGTTCATCGGGACCCTATATTTCAAAGTAATTGCCTCTAGCTTTAAAATTGTAGGAAACTTACCAGAATCATCGATTTGTGCATTCACATATAGCGATTTTTTAAAAAAATTCTCTGAATGACATTCAAAAGCTGACTGTTACAAAGCACCAAAGCAACACCAAATTTTTTCTGTTTTGACAATATAATTCCCAAACGGTTTTAGCACGCACGTATAGACGTGCCTGCCTGAAGGCTGATATTGTCAGCACACCTTTGTCTTGCTCAGATTTTTTTTATTTTATTTTTATAAAAGATTTTATTTTAAACTAGTGTGAAACTACAACCTGGTCATCGCCTTATCATCCGACTCGCATGGAGCCTTCCAAATCGAAGGATTTATTTGTGATTACACCAAGACTCTGAATATGTTAATTCAGACAATATAATTTAAATTTTTATTTTTGCTTTCAAAATACATTTGATGCAGTAAATCAGTAACTTTTATTTTAATTTATTTTTACGCATATTAATTGCGTTATAACCATCCGGGAGTTTTCAAGATGTTCGCATCGAACAAGCGACAAATCTCATAGTTGTCGCGAAAGGTTTTTGTTTCAAGTGTTTTGTTTTTTTTTGCCCTTTACCTTTTTTTTAAGTTTATTTGCACCTTCCACTTACAACGCGTAATTCACTTATTATTCGTTAACTGATAGCGCGTCGCATATTTTGAAAAAGTGGTGCGTTTGTTGTATATATATAATTCTTTAAGCAAGAAAAATAATTTTGACAAAAGAAACAAAATTAAAAAGCAAAAGTTTTCTAGACAAGTTTACTGCACACAAGCTTCCCGGTATATGTGACTGCGTCGATGAAAACAAAAAATGCTGATTTATTTAATTTACTACAAATTTCGGACTGGAATAGACTGGTTTATTAATTCGAAGATCATTTTTTTAATTGCATTCTTTTCTTGCCAACTAAAAATTGATATATTAATTGTCTAATATGCATTCAACAATGGGAAAACTTCGAATATTCAAACGTATATTTATTTTTTGAAATATCACAAGATGGATTATTTTCATCAGACAAAATGCACAGATTGCGACTATCGTTATTTACAACTTTGCTTATTTAGCTCTAGTTACCACTATCAATTTTACTTAAATTTTATTTTCATCAAATTTTATTTTCACCCTAAACTGAGCATTATATACTACAAAGACCATAAATGCTTGCTTTTTGACGCATTCTGTAAAAGTTTACTAAAGCCAAAATGTTAAAATTATGAGTAAAAATTAAATTTGTACATGTTATAAATAACTTTTTGCAATGCTCATGTTCCCAACGTCATCCTCGGGCAAACCTGGAGTGTTACTCAATATGGAGGATCTGGTGCCTCAACATTGACTTGTGTGTGCTGGTAGATGTGCTTCATAACTTGTACTTTCTGATGGTAGCAAGTTTGTTTGCTTTTATTAAAACACTTCATTTTTATTTGGTTTAAATTTTTATTTAATTTTAATTTTTTTGATAATTGACTGCTCCTGCAGCGTATATCCAGGACGATTGGACTCCTCGCCATTGAAATTCGATGCGCATTGTTGCAGCATCATAAAATTATGGATACTTTCAAATTTCACATTACTGGTAAACTTGACTCGAAAAAGTCAGGTCCGGTGATGCCGCCGATCCATAAACCCATAAACCGCTCCAGAGGAACAGCCGTGTCCAGGACAAAGGCTTTTTGTTAAAGTGTTTTTTTTATTGTCTTAAACTTTTGGTTTAAGCTTTTATTTGAGCTACTCAAAATCTCGGTTATAGAATTTCATCGCAGCTTGGACAGCCTCGATTTATTCGAAGATGCAAAACTACGCTTATGGTTGTGTTTTTAGGCACACATTTCGACTATTGTTATTTATAGTCTATGTGTTTAGTTGAGTTTCTTCGTAGAGAAGCAAATTTAAAGAACTTTTATTTTCATAAAATATTGGCAGACATATTGATAAACGTGTTCTTATATTTTTATTTTTGTTTTATCTGCCTGATAATATTCCACTTTGACTTGACTTTGGTCATGAGGTCCGTTTTGTTCCACCTTCCATCGACTAATGATTAAGCATATCCAGTTGCTCCTTAGCCTCTGAGTTGTAGTACCCAAGCAGAATTGCATTTATTCGTCTGTTTTTATACTCTTTTCGAAGAAAATAGTATATTAAGTTTGTCCTGAAGTTTGTAACGCATAGAAGGAAGCGTCTGAGACCCCCAAAAGTTACTGCCAATATGCTTATAAAAAAAAACAAATTGATCTAGCCATGTCCGTCTGTCTGTCTGTCTGTCTGTCTGTCTGTCTGTCTGTCTGTCTGTCTGTCTGTCTGTCTGTCTGTATGTATGCAAACTAGTCCCTCAGTTTTTGAGCGATCGCGATGCAACTTTGCACAGACACTTATTATTCAAGGGGACAGCACATTGGTCGGAGCCGGCCGGATCGGACCACTATATCTTATAGCTGCCATACACCTCAAAGTCGGTTTTGGCCATAAATCCGATGTTTTCAAAGCAATTGCCTTAAATTTCCTTGTACACTTGAACATCCATATAACTCATCGATGGGTAAAATCGCAAATCGATTGAGTCATAAACAGCGAAGATATGCGTCATTAAATATTTTGAAAAAACAGGTGCATATGAGCAAACAAAGTCAAGCGCAAGAAAGCTTTTGATAGTCTGAGCAAACAAAGTCAAGCGCAAGAAAGCTTTTGATAGTCTGCTCTTCAAGGTATTTTGCCACCGATCATCAAAACGGTTTGTGGCGTATGGCGTAAAGAGCCGCGCTAACGAACGCATGTTTCGCAAGTTCAAGTTCGAGCCTCGGCGGCGACTGATTGTTAATTTAATACTTTTTTTCTTTTTCTTCCTTCCAAATATATAACTGTAATCAAATTAATTTGCTTCCAATAGCTTAGAACAAAAACAATGCCACGCGAAAAAACAAATGCTGACAAACGCGAGTTGCAGGTTGCAGGAAAACAAAAGAAGGAAATTTGTAAACGGCTCTTCAAGCAATTTTGTCAGCGATCATCGAAACGGCTTGTGGCGTAGTGGGTAAAGTTGCGAACTGGTGAGCGAGAGGACCGGGTTCGAAACCAGCGGCGACTGGTCATTTATTTTCATTTTTTCTTATTCTTCTTTTCAAATATATAATAACTGTAATCAAATTCATTTGCTTTCAATGGCTTAGAACAAAAACAATGCCACGCGAAAAAACAAAAGCTCAGTATAAATCGAGTTTGTTAGCGATTCTCAAAACTGCTTGGTGTAAGCAGTACAAAGCAAAACAAGAAAGCTTTTGACAGTCTGCTCTTCAAGGGATTTTGTCAGCGATCATCAAAACGGCTTGTGGCGTAGTGGGTAAAGTTGCGAACTGGTGAGCGCGAGGACCTGGGTTCGAAACCAGCGGCGACTGGTCATTTATTTTCATTTTTTCTTATTCTTCTTTTCAAATATATAATAGCTGTAGTCAAATTCATTTATTTTCAATTTCCTAAATTGTTTCTAATTTTTTTTTTCATACATAAAGTAGCTTTAATAGAATAATTCAAAAGAAAAATTTAAATTCATTGGCAAAACCAATGACACGCGAAAAAAAATATGGATCTCAAATTCTGAATATAAGCTCTCGTATGTTCAGATTAAGTTTTATGACAATTCAATTTCCGACAGCGGCCTTGAAAGGTATAAGAGCAACAGGCACAAAATTTGGTATGTATATTGTAGTATACATATGTAATGTAGTTTTGACTTTTTGGAAAAACTGAAACTTGTATATTGTTCAATTCGGTAGCACTTATGAATGCTAAGGGACGCGTCCACGAGCTGCGGATAGTGAAACGTCCCTGTTTACATGAATACCTTTATATATTTTATTTTATATGTAGGGGTATATGTATGCGACATTAATATCTGCGAATTAAATAAGCAGTCACGGAAAAATAGTAAAAATTGCTTTAAGGTTCGAAAAGAGTATTTAATCTCGGCACGCCGAAGATAATCCTTCTCCACTTGTTTTTTTTTGCTGTTACTGAGCTATTTATTTTTATTTTTCATTGAAAATCATTTTCGAAAAGCATATGAAAATTGCAAACAACGATTTTTTTAACGTAACTTTACTTTAGTTAGCATATTACGAGATATTTTGAGCATACACATACACATAAGCTTAACTGGCTGAACAAATTATTTTAGGAAAAAAAAAAGTGCTTGTCTCAGATGATAATTTCCTTTGACCCCTCCTAAATGCAGTGCTGGGAATTATAGGCTAATGGATATTGTTATCCCTTCATCAGCGATAACCGTGCTGATCTTGTCTCCAGTCCGGCCAGCATCTCGTTGAGTTTCAGAACATTCTCACATATCTCGATATCTCGCTTAGTTGGCACAAATTTGGCTATGTTGACTGCGCTAATCTAATACTTGATTTTAAGTTATCTGTAATGCTCTGGCTGATGATGTTCAAGAATTATCTAATTAGTACCATATTTTTTTATTTAAGTTTTATTTTCATCAGACACTCTATAATTATACATATATACTATATCCAAGCGATTAAGCAACGGTAATAGGTCGAACATCATGCCTTCTTTTTGCTTTTTTGACGCCATTTCTTTGAACGTATTCACTGAATGCTGTCGTCTTTATACTGTACAGTGAAACATGGCAACGTCGACACTTTTTTTAGTGTTCCTGGCATCTGTCGGCATTGGGGTACCAATTTTGGATTAATTTTTATTTTACATTCAAAGTTTGAAAATTTAGATACTAAGATCTTTAAACAACGACTAGTATTTTCAAGTGCATGAACTGCGACTTGCAGGTGTCGCACTTGTGGGCCTTGGGTCGGCTAATCTCAGTAACCATCCGCATCCGCATCCGGTCCACAAGGCTTTTGATTGAGACAAACTGTGACTGAGTTGGTCCATGTGTCAATAGATGCAGCTTACAGGATTTTTGCACGCAAAAGATTTTAGGACAATGTAATCTTATTTTTCTTTTTTTTTTTTTTTTTTTTTTTTATTTGGCAAGCTACATAGGGTGTTTACCCTATTTCCAGGCCGGTATAACTTTGAACTTTAAAAACCCATCTCAGTGGGGAGATGACGCTGTTGTCAACACGGGTATGCTATAATATATATTGCTATAATTTTCTAAAGAAGCCGGCCGTTCCGCGATCGGCCAAGGATCCAGAGGTCCGACGGGTGCTTGCGCTTCAGACGCCTATGTCTCGCCGGTCTTGCGAGTTGTCTAGCCAGGGGCGGTTAGAGTGGTCTAACAGACAGACCACGTCTCATATGCCAATTGTAAAGGTAAATATATATGTATGGGGCTTATACCAAATTTTCCAGCCTTAATACAGTGGACACTCGGAATTTCGAACATGTTGGTTTCACGGTAGGTTATAATTTCTTATTGATATATTTTCATCTGGAATCTGGATTATATTCTTATTGATTTCTGTGTACTGTGTCGGAAATTCTATTATTTTTCATCCGATCTTTTCAAACGGTTTTTTTTTTTAAATTCATCAGAATCTAGTTTCAGCTTTCTTCGAAGGCCAGGCTGGATAGTTCCTTCTAGGACGATATATAATACACCAATATGTGGTAAATATGTTGTATACACTTAATCTGGGAAACAGATATTTTGCAAGCGGCAGCCGTTTGTATTATTTAGTTGACTATGAACTACAGAATGTGCTTTTATGGCCAGCTAACTGCCACTCTTGAAACCCCCAATGAGGGACTTGTTGCTGAGTGGAGTCAGTTGCTAGCTAAAGCTTTTAAACTGCTTAGAGCTGGACAGTTGCCCAAATTGCTGCACATACAATTGTGTGCTTGTGTGAGTGTGTAAGCGTATCAAGTTTTGACTTTTATTGGAAAGTTGAAGGCAAACTGCCACCAGCAAAGCTACGCAAAAACCGAAAAAGAACCAGTAAGAGTGCTCTAGTCGGGAGTGCCCAACAACGAGATACCCTGAACCCAGTCCTTACAATCATTCATATTAATCTAAACACACACATGCTGCAGTACAAGCAGTACAAGCAGTGCAAGGGGTCTAGGCAGTTAGCTTGCTTTTCGCTGAGCCCACACAATGGAAAGTTAAATCTTATATAACTTCTGTGTTTATTGTCCGATCTTATTTGGGGCAAACAATTGTTTTTTGAACTTTTGGGGGGTTTGGGAGTGGTATCCAAAAAGTGAAGCATTTGTTACATGTGTATGCTATTCGAGATTATACATACCAAATTTGGGGCCTCTAGCTCTTATAACTTTGAAGTTATGTCCCAAAAACGCAAGTCTGAAATCGAAATTTATCGATAACTTTTAAACGGTAAGAGTTATCGATAAAATGAAATAAACTTGATCAGTCCCGGCACTACGAGAACTTATATTCCAAATATGAAGTCTCTAGCTCTTGTAGTCTCTGATATCCGCGTGTTCATACAGACGGACGGACAGACGGACAGACAGACAGACGGACATGGCTAAATCGACTCGGCTGTTGATACTGATCAAGAATATATATACTTTATATAGTCGGAGATGCTT
>JAWNLL010000109.1:0-85789 GCA_035042425.1 Drosophila flavopinicola
ATAGGTAAGTATTAGAGGGCTGCACGAATGCACTCAAAATGACATATGGGACATCCACTGTCAAATTGAGTGAGAATTTGATCGACAATTTTTTGGAAGTGAGTAAATGTATGTATTTGTATGAATGTGAAAAATACAACATTCTAAAGTGTATGCAATAAATGTCATTATATGAGTACACTAATTTTCCTCGTATTTTGAAATTTGTACTCAGTGTATAATTTTGTATTTTTTTTTATTTATAAAGAAAAGTAGGCAATTTTAATTTTCTAAAATATAGTTTTTTATATTTTATTCATATTTAAATGTAGAAACACAATTACATTTTACAATATTTACATTTCCGAATTGTGGGCAATAGTGCAGCGTTTTTCTGTGAGCAAATTCCTTGCTCTGGGAAATGCACTCTCCGATGCAGCGCTACTTGCTGGTATACAACAAATTTTGCAACTGGCTTTATATAAATAAGGGAAAAGTTCTTCTGCATAACCGATATGTTTCGTGATATAGTTGTTGTTTGTTTCGATAATTTTTTGGCCCAGAATCGGCAATTACCCTATAGTATGAACGGCAATTGCTGACTGTCCATTCTGTGACAATAGCGGTACTCTCATTTTTTGTTTCTTGATTTACATCTATTAAAAGCATATTGTTCTGATTTTGTTACGACCGTTCATCGCGTAACATTTATGCTTCACCATGTTCGATGTGCTTCCTGTAAACCTATAAATATTGTAGCACATCTTACATGCTACTATAGCAGCTAGTTCTTCTCCATTTTCGTCTATAATTTTTGCGAAAACATCCCAAACTTTGATTCGGACTCTTTTTTTGCTTAGACTGTAGTCTGCTCTCACAAGCTTATCTTTGGTACTAGCATTTCAAAATGTACCACTTAAGGGGGGCTATGTTTTAAATAAATTTAAATATAATTATTTAATTCTGTACCAACATATTCCCAATCTACACAGGGATTGGCGACACACACTATCACATATTGTGTTTCTGTATGTGTGCTGAGGAACAGCACAATTTGCCAGTCACTGACCCAAATACATACATATGTACATATGCACAGATACACAAAAATCCAATAAAACTATATTTTTGACCAATTAAACAATCACTTCCAACGCACAAACAATATAAACAGCACTAAAAAACAAATTAGCATCAAATACTTACATTCTCATCAGAAACTTCCGAAATCATAGTGCTTTCTGTTTATACTCTTTTCGGAGAAGGGATTGATGATTTTAGCACAATCCTTTATGAAATATCTGTAATAGCTCGAAAGACCTAGTAATGATCTAAGGTCGAATAGTGTATGTGATTAGAAAGTTTGAGATTGCTTGCACTTTTTCCGCTGAATTCTTTATCCCGTCCCTGGACATGATGAAAAATTTGGATTTTCCTTGAGATACTCTCATGCCTGCTTCACGAAGACTTTGTAGGACTCAGTCAATGTCCACTTACCAAATGTACCAAATGTGATCTTTTGTTTGCTGAAATCAATCAATAGTCTCTTCTTTCGGACACCGTTGTCATATGATCCGTTTTTGTCAATAACCCAGGTTAGGTAGTAATATTATATTTCCGTATTTCCAAAACTATTGAAAATAGAGACTTGAAACATTAACTGTTATACTTGTAGCTATCATCTTCAGATCAAGTTTGTACCAATTTTGTGCCACACCCACTGGGAGGCTGCCAAAAATAGAACGTGAATATTTTCCACAATTTTAAAGCTAGTCATTAAATTTCGTAGGTATGTTGCCGGTGGCTTCCTCAAAAATAGTATCCAAGGTTTTCAGGCCACTCTCACTAGTACGCCCACCAGCTCAGCATCCAAAAGTATTTGAAAATGCTTATATCTCCCGCAATTTTAGAGCTAAAGTCACCATATTTGGAATATATATTACTTGTGAACTCCCCCACAGATCATAGTAAAAAAAATTTACCATGCCCACTCCCGCCCCCGTAACCGCGTAGATCGATATACATTTGGAATTTAGATTTGTGGTGATCTGGCCGAGAGATTGTGACCTGGATTTTCCGGCACGCATACTATAGAAAACCCATATCTCGCACAGTTTTAGAGCTAGACTCGCTAAACTTGGAAGGTAGATTTCGAGTCCCCCCCTCTAAAGATTGGAGCCACGCCCGTCCCGCTCTCAAAAATCACGAAAATCCATATATCCCAGAGCCTTAGAGATGGAGTCACCACATTCGGCAGGTAGATTATTTATACGCTTCCTCGCCCATACTCCCGCTGTTCTTACACTGGTAACAGAGTATTACGCAGTCAAACAAGTCTGACTCTAACGCTCTTACTCGTTTTTATCATGGTATTAAAAAATTCATTAACTGAATCAATCTGAATGAAGTTCACACCTGGTGATCGCGTGAAAAAAATACGTTCAGAACTGTGGTTTGTTTTAATTACATTATAATTCAAGTCAATGGTTGTATTACTTTGTTGTGGATATCGAGGCCTAATATACCGTCGAAATCTTTTAGTGTTTATAGCGAAAAAGTAAGATTTTATTTTAAAATTGAGCATTAATGCTTAACATCTGTGCTGCCGTGAATGGATTTAACCAGAAAAGGGCATCTGAAAGGTTCAATACCTCGATCGCGGCTTGAGCTGTTAACTCATATTTATGATCGTTTGGCTCTTGCGAAGAGTAGTTGATATTCTAGTATTTTAGGAGCTACCTCTGAAACAATTAGGTTGTCGAAAACAAGCGAATGGCTTTGCGAACCTGACTTTGATGAACTTAATCTGTCCCGTGACTACGAGAACTTAAATTCCAAATATGAAGTCTCCAGCTCTTATAGTCTCTGATATCGGCGTGTCCATACAGACGGACGGACGGACATGGCTAAATCGACTCGGCTGTTGATACTGATCAAGAATATTTATACATTATTTGGTCGGAGAATCTTCCTTATGCTTGTTACATACTTTTGCACAAACCCATTATACCGCTTCTACACATTTTTAATGGGTTCAGGGTAAAAAAACTAAAAATTCAAGAATGCGCCGAGGTTCGCCAACACTGGCCCCAATGAAGCGCTGTGGGCTTTTTCATATAGGCAGCCGCGCCAGTTTGTGGATCGCCCTCTTAAATACGCCGCCACTGGTCGTCTTAAGGTTGCGTCCGCCTACTCCTCGATTTGATCTCTTAACTCCCAAAATTGGCTACTTGCTCAGACGAAAGTTTTCGCGTTGTCGCAATGGACGGTCTGTGGAACTCCTCGACGGCCGACGAACCTTTACAAAGTCATTAAGAATGTATTAGTAGATAAGTCGGATTCTAGTTCTAAGTGAATCGATTTAGAGGCGAAACAAACAAATAGTGCTAATTGGGCCACAAAAGTCGACGTTACAAATAGAAAATGGGCGGAGCACTCGTAGTCGATCTGCTGGCTATTTTCCTATTATTTGTGTAGCAGACGATGTTTGCATTTAAAGCAACGGATGTATGATCTCAATGTCTGACGACAGACCTTTTGAGCGTTAACTAACCAAAGTCGCTCACGAACAAGACTAACGAGTGCCCTTGGGCCAGCATGACAATTTGTCAAGTGCATTTACCGAATATAACTTCTAGCGAATTGCGAGCTTTTAGTGAGGACCATCGGAAACTTAGCATCATACGAAATAGGAGCGTTTGTAAGTCGTCCCGCCACTTTCATCACCGAAAAAGAGCACAAAAATCCATTGTACTCATGTATAAATGGATTGAGACGCTGCAGTCTGTGGCCTACACGCTATCTATGTTATATTTTAATTCAATTCGTTGGATGACTTCAACTATGTTCTCAAAAGCTTATTTTTTTTCGAGTGCCGTAGGGATACTTTCAAATCTTATTGATTTATTTCTGCATTTTTTAACAAAGCGGAACACATAAGCGCACACTCTTAGCAGCCTAGCATGCGACGAAAAACTATCGATAGTTTCCAAGAGATCTGATCGGTTTATCATATTATTTAATGAATTCCAACTATCTAGAAATTGGCTCCCGCATAACTGCTCTTCTACTGTTAGTATCTTTTTGGGGGAGGGTACTTCTTTAAATGACCAGAATTTCTGCAAAGTGTTATCTATCGAGGTAAAAGATTCTTCCCGACAGCTAAGATTGACAACATGGGCCTTCTTGGGACCTGTTGGCGTGTAGCGCCCTGAGAGAATCCAACCCACAAGTGTTGTTTGCAGAATCGGACAATTCTGACCTTGTTTAATTTAACCGACAGAGAGAAGTTCAGAACGTCTCAGTTCCGATGAGCAAGTCGATCTTCTGTGGCTTATGGAAGTATAGATCCACCAATTGCAGGCTCTCATGGATTTTCCAACCCCTAACATTGACCGTGTGGTCAGTCTGGTACCCAGAGATTGTCTTTAAAATCCACATATCTAGTGAGAACTCGCTACAATTGATATGCGACTTCACCACTGTATGTATCTTCTTTTTTACTTGCGTATTGCTTTGTGCAATCCCAAGTATGCTGATACTCGCCTCTTCTCTAAGCAGCTGCAATCATTGTGCTAGCTCGTCTGTTACAAAATTAATTTGTGAACCAGAATCAAGCAAAACTCTGGCCTAAACAAAATCGCTACTTATCGTTTTGACGCCAACGACTGCTGTAGCTAGGATCACACTATCAAATACATTCGCATGCATAGTATGTGAAGTCGATGGTTGATCCTGTGCGGATTCAAGGGGTGGTGGTAAAGCTCGAGTGTTTGAAACGGTGGAGTATCTATGCAGCAGTGTATTATGTGAACGACTGCATACTCTGCACTTGTTTGTCATACATCTGGCAACAGTGGCACCCCTCCGAAAGCAATTGATGCATAATGGAGCCGCCTTAGCAAACTCAAAACGCTGCTGTACTGATAGTGAGGCTTTTGCTTTAGCTGAGCAAATTACTATCGAATGGCCCTCGGAAGTGCAGTACAAACATTTTGGGGTCACTTGATTGTTTCTAACACCAACCACAGAACACGAAAATGAACTTCGATTTTTATTTTTGGATACAGCCTTGGACTCGGACTTTGAGTTATCGGACACAATCTACGATTTAAGGCTGTTTTGCCATCACTCTATATTGGAATGATTGCATAATCGAGTTGATCCTCCCATTTTCGCCTGGTCGTTGGGTCAACTTTGTTCATAACGAGATGAATAAGAATTGCGTTTGAAATCTTTTTGTCATCGCCCATCGAGAGTAGCGAGCCATATATGGCGGAGACATGGTCAATCACCGCAAAGCTGCAGCAGAGGGCTGCGCTATCTTTGGCAAGCTAAACAGAGCCATAACATTCTCATTCAATATTATACAGTTATTTTCGTATACTCTTTTTAGGCTTGCCAAAGCTTTTAGATAATTGTCCTCGGTGACTCACCAGAGAGACAAGATGTAAGATAACAGACTTATGCCATTTTTGAGCTCAGAATATTTTTCACTAAACTTTGGAAGCGCTAGATGCGGAAGACGAATGCGCGGATTCTTTATAACTGACTTTAGGCGAGCTTTCGTCATTATAATCATCGTCTGGATCAAAAGTTTATACTCGAGTCTGATATTTTAAAGCTGTTTATATTTGCGAGGCTAACATTTCTAATCTACATTCTTTTTCTTTTTTGAATTATCAAAAGTTTATTTATGCTAAATTACAATTTTTTTACTTATAAATTTATAAAAAAAATCGAATTTATGTTATGCAATTGCTTTAAGATTCAAATGCTACTTAAATGAAGCGCACGCACTAATTGCCAAGCCACTTCAAAAGTAATATGCCCGACCGACCAACAATGTAGCGCACAAACGAAAATGCGTACAACAACTACACAGCCACCTCTAAGCACAAAATGAAACCAAATTAGCAGGCTTGCATTTACAGTGACTCACGAAAGTATTTATTGCTAAGCATACGGAACATTAGCCCAAATATTTTACCATCTTAGCAAATACTTTTTTATATTTATACTCTTTTCGAAGAAAATAATATATTCACTTTGTGCTGAAGTTTGTAACGCATAGAAGGAAGCGTCGGAGACCCCAAAAGTTACTGCCAGTATGCTTAGAAAAACAAAACCACGGGACAGATCAAGTTTATTAAAATTTATCGATAACTCGTCCCGTTCAAAAGTTATCGATAAATTTCGATTTCAGACCAGCGTTTTTGGGCTATAACTTACAAGTTATAAGAGCTAGAGGCCCCTAATTTGGCATGTATAATCTCGAATAGCATACACATGTAACACATTTTTCACTTTTTGGATACCACCCCCAATCCCCCCAAAAATTCAAAAAACGCATTTTTGAAGGTATGACCTTGCAATTTGGTTTGGTCATACATTTTATAGCCAATGTTATGTCTTACAAATTTTAAAAAGATCGGACACTAAACACAGAAGTTATTTAAGATTTTACTTTCCATTGTGTGGGGCTCAGTGAAAAAGCAAGATAACTGCTTAAACCGTTTTCACAGCTTGCAGTAATGTGTGGTGTGTTTGTATGTATGCACACTATTAGGCAAGTATGAATGGATGTCAGAACTGGGTTCAGGGTATCTCCTAGTCGGGCAGTCCCGACTAGAGCACTCTTACTTGTTCTTATTCTGCTTTTCAAATATAAAAGAACTGTAATCAAATTCATTTGCTACCAATGCCTTAGAACAAAAACTATACAACGCGAGAAAACAACACTCAGTATAATCGAGTTTGTCAGCGATTCTTAAAACTGCTTGGCGTAAGCAATAGAGTTGCAGGTTGCAGGAAAACAAAACAAGTTATCTTTTGACAGTCTGATCCTCGAGGTATTTTGTCATCGATCATCAAAACTGCTTGTGGCGTAATTGATAAAGTGGCGCCCTGGCAAACGATAGGTACTGGTTCGATTCCCAGCGGCGACCAATAAATATTTTCATTTTTTCTTATTCTGCTTTTCAAATATAAAAGAACTGTAATCAAATTAATTTGCTACCAATGCCTTAGAACAAAAACTATACAACGCAAAAGAAAAGATCAGTATAATCGAGATTGTCAGCGCATTTCAAAACTGCTTGGTGGCGTAGGCATTAGAGTGCTGCACTGACAAACGGGAGAGCATGGTTCAAGTCCCAGCCGCGACTTATTGCTTTTTATTTGTTTTCTAATTATTTTTTTTCAAATATATATCAAATAGCTTAAGTTCAATAATTAAAAAAAAAACATTTAAATTCAAATGATACCAATTCTTAGAGCAAAAAAATAAATGCCACGCGATAAAACGATTTTTTACTACTATTGAAATTTCAGTGCTACAGTTGGCAGAGTGAAAATTGCCAAAGGTTCGAAAAGAGTATAAAATCTTCGGCACGCCAAAGATAATCCTTTCCCACTTGTTTCTTATTCTTGTTTTCAAATATAAAATAACTGTAATCGAATTCATTTGCAACCAATGCCTTAGAACAAAAACTATACAACGCAAAAGAAAAGATCAGTATAATCGAGTTTGACAGCGCATTTCAAAACTGCTTGGTGGCGTAAGTATAAGAATTCAATAATTTAAAAGAAAAATTTAAATTCATATGATACCAATTCTTAGAGCAAAAAAACTAAATGCCACGCGATAAAACGATTTTTTACTACTTTTGAAATTTCAGTGGTGCAGTTGGCAGAGTGAAAATTACCTAAAGGTTCGATAAAAGTATGATAGAATCTTCGGCACGCTGAAGATAATTCTTTCCCACTTGTTTTTACTGCATTCGTAGAATGAAAATTGGAAAACGTTTAACAGTTATCGAATAAGAGCAACAAAACTAAAAAAACGCATATTTTCATCTCACTAAAGTATTCATTGCTCTAATATATATTAACTTATCTTACGAAAATTTAGGTATTGTAGCTTTAATTATTATTATTTTTTGTGTCCCTTGCTATTAATCCTGCAGCACCTGCTTTAAGACTACTTTTAAAGAAAAATGGTTCTCTCTAACTGTAAGCTAACGATTTGACTATAGATTCTTGATGGGATTTGTGTCGGGGACTGTTTGATTATTTGGTGTTGCATAAAATCCACAATTGTGCTGCCAAGCAGTGTGTTTTTGGTAGCTATTTTGTTGAAATATAAATTGACCACGCCCAAATCCCATTTTGGAGGCACTAACGGCACATTTTTTTTCTTCCGAAAAAAAAAAGAAATCCTCCAAACAGCCATTAGCAAAACCATATGTGATGAAACTGTCCGCAGGATGTTTCCACCAAACAACCGATATACATGGTCGAGTTTTCAGAAAAAAACTATAATTTCCACTGTTAATTTTACAAAGAGATTATCGATTGCGAATTGCAACAAAAAGCTAACATTTTCGTTCTGGGAGACTATCATATTTAGCGACGAAAGCAAACAGAACATTTTTGGCTCTGACGGTCGTCACATTGTATGGCGTAAGCCTGGAGACGCGTTTAATCCTAAAAATACTACAGCAACTATAAAGCACGGTAAAGGATCAGTGAGGGTTGGGGGCTGCACGTGGTGTGGCAATTTTCTTTTTATTTATGGCATTATGAACGCTGATGTGTAGCAGAATATATTAAAACGAGATAAGCAGAGTCACTAATGAGATAATTAAATTAACTTTAAAAAAACATAAATTGTAACGAAGAAAAAATTGCAATATTCAAATTCAAACTTAAAATTTTCAAACACGATGTAACAAACTTTATTCACGCAGTGGATTGGGCAAAGACCAATACAGTAAATTCAATAATTTTGTCAGAATTAGAACTAAAAACAATAGAAGACATTGTGGAAAAAGAAGAATTGTTACAATTTGCACAAATAAACACAAGTGGTAGGGATTATCTTCGGCGTGCCGAAGATTTTATACTCTTTTCGAACCTTTAGCTGATTTTCACTCTGCCGACTGCACCACCGAAATATTTAATAAAACATATTTTTGCTAATTATAATTCAATCGATGCAATCTTAAACATTGATGAGTTATAAGGATGTTCAAGTGTACAAAATATAAATTTTATTTTATTTATTTATTTTATTTTATATTTGAAAAGAATAAGAGAAAAATTAAAATATATTATCAGTCACTGCTGTAAAGCGAACCCGGGAGCTTTCGTTTGTCAGCGCATCACTTTATCCCTTACGGCACAAGCAGTTTTGATGATCGATGACAAAATCCCTTGAAGAGCAGACTGTCAAAAGCTTTTTTGCGCTCGGGTTTGTTTGCTCATATGCACCTGTTTTTCAAAATATTTAATGACGCATATCTTCGCTATTTATGACTCAATCGTTTTGCAATTTTACCCATTGATGAGATATAAGGATGTTCAAGTGTGCAAGGAAATTTAAAGCAATTGCTTTGAAAACATCGGATTTATGGCCAAAACCGACTTCAAGTTGTATGGCAGCTAGAAGATATAGTGGTCCGATCCGGACGGCACCGACCAATGTGCTGTTTCTTTGAATAATAAGTATCTGTGCAAAGTTTTATCGCGATATCTTTGAAAACATGGGATTTATGACCAAAACCGACACTATAGTGATCCGATTCGGCCGGCTCCGACCAATGTGCAGTCCCCTTGAATAAGAAGTGTCTGTGCAAAGTGGCATCGCGATAGCTCAAAAACTGAGGGACTAGTTTGCATACATACAGACAGACAGACATGGCTAGATCAATTTGTTTTGTTCTTATAAGCATGCTGGCAGTAACTTTTGGGTGTCTCAGACGCTTCCTTCTATGCGTTACAAACTTCAGCACAAACTTAATATACAATTTTCTTCGATAAGAGTAGAAACAGAAACGTGTTCTTATGATTTTCACTATTATTGACGTAAATACACAATCGGGCTTAAAATTTTTGTGTTTTGGCTGTTAAAGAGCGCAAATTCGATTAAGATCAAAACTACAAATAGAAGCGACAGATAAATCAATGCTGACTAGACTGTCCAATTTTTTGTTTGTTGGTTAGATATTAAAATGAAAGCGATACGAAAGAAATACTATAATTGACATTTGCCACGATTCTACTCCGTATAGCCAATGCCACAATTGGCTCCTCGATGGGATCGAGATCATCACCCAGCTTGTAGCCGACTATGCATGTTACGTCCAACGGCTTCCCTGTTGGATTTAGTAGCAGCATTGCCTGTTTAATTGGCGAAGCTGGTCGAAATGGCTTGTGGGCAGCCATTGCGTCATCCGTGGTGGTAAAAGCGCACCTTACAGGGCTGCAAGCATAGGATGAGAAGTTTTCTGCGTTTATGTACATATGCATAAATTGAAAGCACCAACCTTTTGCCGATCTTTAGAGGGGTGACAAGAAGTCTTTCTTTCAATTTAGGTGACTCTAGCTGTAAATCTGTGGAAGATATAAGCTTTCGCAATTTTTGGAGGCGGGAGGGGCGTGGCCCCAAAATTTGTTTCGATCTTTAGAGGGGGTGACAAGAAGTCTTTCTTTCAATTTAGGTGACTCTAGCTCTAAAACTGTGGAAGATATAAACTTTCGCAAATTTTGGAGGCGGGAGGGGGCATGGCCCCAAAAATTTTGGACGATCTTTAGAGGGGGTGACAAGAAGTCTATCTTACAAATTTGGTGACTCTAGCTCTAAAACTGTGGAAGATATACATTTTGGGGGGATATACGATTTTTGGGGGCCCCGATCTTTAGAGGACTTGGCCAGAAGTCTACCCTCAAAGTTTGGTAGCGCTAGCTCTTAAACTGTGCGAGATATAGGCTTCCGTGTTTCGTGGGGGGTGACTGGGGGGCGTTCTAGTGGGCGTGGCCGGAAAATCCAGGACGGAATCTTTTGGAGTGGTCAGCCCTAGTCTAAATTCAAAATTTGGGGACTCTAGCTTCGAAATTGCGGGAAATATACACATTTGATCGAATTGTGCATTCATGTATATCGATTTTCGCGATTACGGGGGCGGGAGTGGGCATGGTCAAAATTTCTTTGATCTGTAGATGACGTCACCAGTAATATATATTCCAAACATGGTGACCTTAGCTCTAAAATTGCGGGAGATATAAGCATTTCAAATTAATTTTGCAAATTAATCATCCAGACAGACAGACAGACGACCTGACGGACATCCGACAAAACCAATAAGTACCTTCGGTATCACAGTATAAAACAAGTAAGAGTGCTCTAGTCGGGAGTGCCCGACTAGGATATACCCTGAACCCAGTTCTGACTTCCATTAATACTTGCCTAATAGTGTGCATACATACAAACACACACATGCTGCAAGCAGTGCATGCGGCTTAAGCAGTGAGCTTGCTTTTCGCTGAGCCCCATACAATGGAAAGTTAAATCTCAAATAACTTCTGTGTTTATTGTCCGATCTTACTGAAATTTTTGGGTCATACAATTGTCAATAAAATGTGTGACCAAAACAAATTGCTGGGTCGTACCTTTCAACTTTGGTGGAATGGGAGGGGGGGGGGGGGTAGTATCCAAAAAGTGAAATATGTGTTACATGTTATGCTATTCGAGATTATGCATGCCATATTTGGGGTCTCTAGCTCTTATATCTTTGAAGCTATGTCCCAAAAACCCTAGTCTAAATTTTCAATTTGTCGATAACTTTTGAATGCGATCGATCAAATGAAATAAACTTGATCTGTCCCGCGATTAGGAGAACTTATATTCCAAATATGAAGTCTCTAGCTCTTGTAGTCTCTGATATCCGCGTGTTCATACAGACGGACGGACAGACAGACAGACGGACATGGCTAAATCGACTCGGCTATTGATACTGATCAAGAATATATATACTTTATATGGTCGGAGATGCTTCTTTATGCCTGTTACATACTTTTGCACAAAACCATAATACCCTTTTTACCCATTTTTAATGGGTTCAGGGTATAAAAATAAATAGCAATAGTTCGCGGCTGGGATGTGAAGCATGCTCTCCCGATTCTCAGCGCAGCACTCTTATACTTACGCCACCAAGCAGTTTTGAAATGCGCTGACAAACTCGATTATACTGATCTTTTCTTTTGCGTTTAATGTGTCATGACCAGTCGCCGCTGAGTTTCGTACCCGCGATATTTCGTTTGATAGCGCCACTTTACCCCTTACGACACAAGCAGTTTTGATCATCTATGACAAAATCCATTG
Organism: Drosophila flavopinicola; assembly: GCA_035042425.1. Classification (NCBI taxonomy): domain Eukaryota; kingdom Metazoa; phylum Arthropoda; class Insecta; order Diptera; family Drosophilidae; genus Drosophila; species Drosophila flavopinicola. The sequence continues at coordinate 12,143 of JAWNLL010000109.1, forward strand.
AAGAGCAGACTGTCAAAAGCTAACTTGTTTTGTTTTCTTTGCAACCTGCAACTCGCGTTTGTCAGCTTACACCAAGCAGTTTTAAAAATCGCTGACAAACTCGATTATACTGAGCATTTGTTTTTTCGCGTGGCATTGTTTTTATACCCTGTACCCATTAAAAATGGGTAAAAAGTGTAAGGGTAATGGTCGGTCTTTTAAGGCACACTATAGGCGTTAGTGAGTAATATTATGTTGCTTTATTATATATATATATTATGCGGTACAACTCTTTCCTTTATTCTCCAAATTCAATCTGCTTCGTCTTCTCTGACTGCCTCGTCTTCACTGACTGCCTCGATATCCACAACAGCTGTTGCATAACGAACGTTGCCACTCTATGTGGGTTAGAGTTGCCACCTAATGTGAGGTAAAGTTACCAGACGCTTACAAAAGGGTATTATGAAGTTGTGCAAAAGTATGTAACAGGCATAAGAAGGCATTTCCGACTATATAAAGTATATATATTCTTGATCAGTATCAACAGCCGAGTCGATCTAGCCATGTCTGTCTGTCTATCTGTATGAACACGCGGATATCAGAGACTACAAGGTCTAGAGACTTCATAGTTGGAATATTAGTTCTTGTAGTCCTGGGAAAGATCAAGTTTATTTAATTTTATCGATAACTCGTCCCGTACAAAAGTTATCGATCAATTTCGTTTTCATACTAGCGTTTTTCGACCAATTCTTAGAAGTTATACTAGCTAGAGGCCCCAAATTTGGCATGTATATTCTCGAATATCATACACATGTTACAACTATTTCACTTTTTTGATACCACCCCACAATCCCCCAAAAGTGAAATAACGCAATTTTGAAGGTATGACCTTGCATTTTGGTTTAGTCACACATTTAATAGCCAATATTGTGTCCTAAAAATTTCAGACAGATCGGACAATAAACAAAGAAGCTATTTAAGATTTTACTTTCCATTGTTTGGGTCTCAGTGAAAACGCAAGCTAACTGCTTAAATCGCTTGCACTGCTTGTACTGCAGCATTTGTGTGTGTTTGTATGTACACTAATAGATTAGTATGAATGAATGTAAGGACTGGGTTCAGGGTATCTCCTAGTCGGGCACTCCCGACTACAGCACTCTTACTTGTTATTCCAAGACATTGGTAGCAAATTAATTTGATTACAGTTATTTTACATTTGAAAAGCAGAATAAAAAAAAATTAAAATAATTATTGGTCGCCGCTAGGAATTTAACCAGCACCTTTCGTTGCCAGGGCGTCACTTTATCCCTTACGCCACAAGCAGTTTTGATGATCGATGACAAAATCCTTTGAAGAGCAGACTGTCAAAAGCTTTCTTGCGCTTGGGTTTGTTTGCTCATATGCACCTGTTTTTCAAAATATTTAATGACGCATATCTTCGCTATTTATGACTCAATCGTTTTGCAATTTCACCCATTGATGAGCTATAAGGATGTTCAAGTGTGCAAGGAAATTTAAAGCAATTGTTTTGAAAACATCGGATTTATGGCCAAAACCGACTTTGAGTTGTATGGCAGCTAGAAGATAAAGTGGTCCGATCCGGCCGGCACCGATCAATGTGCTGTTTCTTTGAATAATTAGTATCTGTGCAAAGTTTTATCGCGACAACATGGGATTTATGACCAAAACCGACTTCAAGTTGTATGGCAGCTATAAGATAAAGTGGTCCGATTCGGCCGGCTCCGACCAATGTGCAGTCCCCTTGAATAAGAAGTGTCTGTGCAAAGTGGCATCGCGATAGCTCAAAAACTGAGGGACTAGTTTGCATATATACAGACAGACAGACGGACATGGCTAGATCAATTTTTTTTGTTTTTCTAAGCATGCTGGCAGTAACTTTTGGGTGTCTCAGACGCTTCCTTCTATGCGTTACAAACTTCGGCACAAACTTAATATACTATATTCTTCGAAAAAGAGTATGAAACAGTAAGAGTGCTCTAGTCGGGAGTGCCCGACTAGGAGATACCCTGAACCTAGTCCTTACAACCATTCATGCTAACCTCTCAGTGTACATACATACAACACACACATATACTGCAAGCAGTGCAAGCGGCTTAAGCAGTTAGCTTGATTTTTCACTGAGCCCCACACAATGGAAAGTAAAATCTTAAATAGCTTCTGTGTTTATTGTCCGATCTTTCTGAAATTTGTAGGACGTAACATTGGCTATAAAATGTGTGACCAAAACAAATTGCAAGGCTCATTGGGGGGTGGTATCCAAAAAGTGAAATATTTGTAATATGTGTGTGATATTCGAGATTATACATGCCCAATTTGGGGTCTCTAGCTCTTATAACTTTCAAGTTATGGCCAAAAGACAATAGTCTGAAGTCGAAATTTATTGATAACTTTTGAACAGGACAATTATATCGATCAAATGAAATAAACTTGCACTGTCCCGGGTCTACGAAAACTTATATTCTTATAGTCTCTGATATCTGCGTATTCATACAGACGGACAGTGCTAGATCGACTCGGCTGTTGATACTGATCAAGAATATATATACTTTATATCGGTCGGAGATTCTTTATTGTATTTATTTTATTTATTGTCGACTATTGACAGTCGACACAAAAGAATTTATATAAAATATTAAAACATTTAAATGTATATACAAAATTTTCAAAAAATTTAAAATAGTACATATATTAAATTAAAGATATTAAGTTAAAATTACGTTAGGTTCTGGGGATATCAACAGCAAAATTAAATCATTGGTCCGACATTTGTTGCAAGGATTGGGGAAAACCCAGAAAAACCCAATCAAACCAAAAATCAATAAAAATTTGTTTAGTACTTTGTTAATATTTAAAAGGAAGCAAGTATTTATAATGAGTTAGTATATACTACTATTAGAAAGTATTTTATAAAGTGAAAAATAGAAGATAGAGAGAGAACAAGGAAAAAAAAAGGAGCGAAATTAAGAAAAAAAGGGAAATAGATTTAACTAAACACGGGCAGAGGAGTCCCGTAAATACAAAAGAATATAAGATTTTATTAGTGGGAGAGAGAGCTCAACCGAGATGACATGGAACACTTTGTTGTAGTCCTCGCAAAGAACACGAAGAGGATTGTGCAAAGCGTAATCAGTCGTGCATGAAGGTAAAATCAAAGGGACGTAGTTTCTAGTTGGCCTACTAGGAACAAAAAAGTTTAGGCGAGCTAACAGAAAGGAAGAGTCTATGTCGCCGTTAATTAACTTTTGTACGAAGACAACACCAAGCGTTGTTTTTCGGTTAAGTAACGACGGAAGATTAATAAGTAAAAGCCTACTGGAATACGATGGCCAACGGAGATTGGGATCCCAGTTAAGTCCACGTAAGGCAAAGAGCAGAAATTGCTTCTGCACGGATTCTATTCGCTCTTGGAAGTTTTGGTACTGCGGACACCAAATACATGAGCAGTATTCAAGGATAGGACGAACTAAAGAAACATATAGCAGTTTTGTGGTGAAAGGATCGTTAAGTTCTTTCGACCAACGCTTAATAAAGCCAAGTACACCTCTGGCCTCATTAGTGATAGTCGACATATGCATATTAAAGTTAAGCTTGTTGTCAAAAATGACTCCAAGGTCTTTAACTGTAAAGATACGTTGCAATGGAACATTGTCAATCGTATAAGTGGTTAAGTAGGGTCTAGTCCGACTAAAAGTCATGAACATACATTTTGAACAATTTAGCTGCAGTTGATTGGCCGAACACCAGCGCTGCATAGAGTTCAAATCATCTTGCAGATGAGTATGACACAAGGGATCGGTGTACGAAAAAATAAGTTTCACATCATCTGCGTACATAAGAATACGAGAGTGCGATTCAATCGAATGAAAAGAGTAAACAATAAAGGTCCAAGATGACTACCTTGAGGTACACCAGAAGTAACGTGAACCATTTTCGAGGTAGTCGACCTAAGCAATACTCTTTGAGTGCGACCTTTCAAATAGGTGGCAATCCATAAAAGAAATGAGGGAGGGAATCCTAAACAATCAAGCTTATATAGCAATATGTCATGGTTAACAGAGTCAAATGCTTTACTGAAGTCAGTATATATAACGTCAGTTTGCATTTTCGATAGAAATGCATCATTTACCAGGGAGGTAAATTCAAGCAAGTTGGTCGTAGTGGACCGACTCTTAATAAAACCATGTTGGGCAGGGGAAATAATCGACTTACAAAGATGTTGCAAAGTCGAAGTAGGGATTTTTTCAAATAATTTTGGGATGGCTGATAACTTTGCAATACCTCTAAAATTCGAAATATCTGACTTCCCACCATTTTTATGTAAAGGAATCACAAACGATTCCTTCCATATAGATGGGAAGACTGCAGAATCAAGGGATAGATTAAAAAGCTTAAGCAATGGTTCAGTAAGTGAAGTACAGCACTCCTTAAGCACACAACTAGGGATGTTGTCAGGCCCTGGAGAGAAAGAAGATTTTAGAGATTTAAAAGAAGATAGAAGTGAAGTGTTACAGATGGTTGGAGTAAATAGTTGGTTAGAAGATGAAATTTGAAAAGGATCAGACACATTAGTAGGGGTGACAGAGGAATAGGTGACTGAACAAATTTAGCAAATAGGCCAGAAGCAGAAGGATTATTAATAGCTTTTTCCATCCCAAGAAAAATCGAAGTCAAACCAGAAGACTTGCGCTTAGAATTCACAAAATTGTAAAATTGTTTAGGATCCTGACTAAACTGACGTTTGCAGCGAGCAAGATAGTTCTCGTAGCATTGGGAGTTTAGAAGAAAAAAGTTTGACTTAGCTATAGAGTATTTAGACAAGTCGAAATTAGAGCCAAACTTCTTAAATTTTTTAAAAAAATTTGATTTTTGGTTTTTTAAGTAAGAAAGTCTTGGCGTGAACCATGGTGGTTTCTTTAAACCAGATGTTCGAACGTATTTTGGTATACAAACGCCAAAGAGCGCATATATGTTATCGTAGAATCTTTTAATAGCTACATCTATATCAACAGCATTGTCTAAAAAATACCAATCAGTTGAATAAATAAGCTGATTAAGTAGGGTGTAATTTCCCTTACGAAAACAAAATATTGGCATATTTGAGGTTGGTGAAGGTAAGGCGGAGGCCTTTGAACAGAAAAGAGACATTTCTAAAGTGGGATGGTAAGAATCTTCAGGGACTGTTATTGGAAGTGACCTAGACACAGAAGCACTGGAACAGTCGTTGATAAAAACGAGATCAAGTATTCTATTCAATTGGTTATGAATTGAATTGATCTGAAACAACGAAAGATCAAGCATGCCATCAAGAAAATCATGCTGAGCTGGCGGAATAAGATAATTTGTGCTGCTGAAAAATTACCATATGATATTTGGCAGATTAAAATCGCCTAAAACCACAAAAAGGTCATTATCAAGCCCATGGGTAGAAAATTCTCTGATATAAGATATGTGTCTCATATAAACTTGAATATCAGAAGAAGGAGGGATATAAGAGCAAGTAATAAAAAGAGCCATTGATGGGAATATTACTTTAACAGCAACAATTTCTACATCAGCGGGCATAGTAAAATTACAAATTTCCGATTGGAGCGTGGCTTTAATGGCAATTAGAACACCACCACCTCTAGTCGGCCGGTCACGTCTATAGATATTAAAATTATTTGAAAAAATTTCGCAATCAGAAGCAGTAGTGTTTAACCAAGTTTCAGAGAAAGCGATAATATCTGACTCAAAAGATGTGCTATTAAAGAATAGACTTTTAAGTTTAGACATAAGGCCTCTAACATTCTGATATTGAATGGTAGTTAAATCAAAATTCAGTTTTTTGAGGGATTGCTGGATGCTGAACTACCAGCGGAAGTGAGACAGGTGGAGGGATGTTTCGAATTTTTGGCTTAAATTCATGAACAATCATGTGTGGTGGGGTCACAAATTATGTGGAAAGTGTCATTTGGAACACTTATTTTGAAAGACGCTATTTCACGAGGTCAAGAAAACTTAAATTTGGTGACTAATACGCTAGCGGTAGTTTTGCTAGCAATGTATGAGACTATAGAGTCTGAAGTAGTATCAGAAGCAAGCCTAGATATAACAAGTATGAGTGCTCTAGTCGGGAATGCCCGACTAGGAGATACCCTGAACCCAGTTCTGACATCCATTCATACTTGCCTAATAGTGTGCATACATACAGACACACACATTCTGCATAGGTTGCTTTTTCACTGAGCCCCACACAATGGAAAGTAAAATCTTAAATTACTTCTGGGTTTATTGTCCGATCTTTCTAAAATTTATAGGACATAGCATTGGCTATAAAATGTGTGACCAAAGCAAATTGCAAGGTCGTACCTTCAAAAATGCGTTTTTTCAAATTTGGGGGAAAAGGGGGGGGTGGTATCCAAAAAGTGAAAAATTTTGTACATGTGTATGCTATTCCAGATTATACATGCCAAATTTAGGGCCTCTAGCTCTTATAACTTGCGAGTTAACGCCCAAAAACGCTATGCTAAAATCCAAATTTATCGATAACTTTTGAATGGGTCGAGTTATCGATAAAATGAAATAAACTTGATCTGTCCCGGCACTACGAGAACTTATATTCCAAATATGAAGTCTCCAGCTCTTGTAGTCTCTGATATCCGCGTGTTCATACAGACAGACGGACAGACGGACGGACGGACGGACGGACAGACAGACAGACGGACATGGCTAAATCGACTCGGCTGTTGATACTGATCAAGAATATATATACTTTATATGGTCGGAGATGCTTCCTTATGCCTGTTACATACTTTTGCACAAAACCATAATACCCTTTTTACCCATTTTTAATGGGTTCAGGGTATAAAAACTTGCTTCCTAGGGGCAATCACATTTAAAACTGGTGGTTGCGCTGAAATTGCAATATTAGTGTTGTTGCTAATTCCAGTTGTAATCGGGCTATGAGATGTTCTGCGTTTCCGCCGAGAAACAACTCGCACCGATGTTGACAGATCTACAGAAGGGGGTATGATAGTCCACTGTAATCGGTAGTGGAGTAATTTGGAGGGATGGAGTAGGAGACAAAGAAAGTATTGGCGAAGCGTCCACATTTTTTGGAGTTGCCAAAAGAGTCGGAGTACACTGGACAGCAGAAGGCGGCACAGATACAGGCACACTTAAGAAGTGCGACTCTAACTGGCGAGCAGGGGGGACTGAAATTTATATTGGCTAAGCAGTTCAGCGCTTGATTCGAAATCATTCGCAAGAAGCTTAGCCACAGATTGCAATTTAGTAAACTGATTTCTTACGGAATTATACATGCGTGAGAAGTCAGTTTGTATGTCTATGCATACTGGGCACGACCATTTCAAGCCACCGCTGCCTTTTTTAGCAATTGCGGTGACTTTGTCACATTCGCGACCAGTAAGTCCTGCACATTTAGCATGCATAATATTATCACACAACCAACAGAAAATAAATTGTGGCTGTGCAGCATCATCAGCCTGCTAAAAAGTGAAATTTTGTTTGCAGCACGACATATTGACTACTGGGTCTAACAAATTACACAAATATGATACAAAAATTTGCGAGAGCGCAAAGCAAAGAGAGACATAGAAATTGAAGCGACCAAAAAAAAAGCACTCAAGTTTAACTCAAAACTAGAGTCAATACACAAATAATAATGCGTGTGAAGAACAAAACAACAACAAAAAGTTAGGTGAGCGCGATGCACAAAGAGAATATGCACAGGCGAACACACGCACAAACAGATGCTTGCAAACGAAAGCAGAAACAAGATAAGCAGAAGAAAAAAAAGAACACAAACAACAAGTGCAGAACTGACGCCGCGTTAATAAATTGAATAATTGCTATTATTCTATGCACAGCTGATAAAACTTTGCACAAAAACCAAAGCGTTATCACTTGACCACAATATTGGGTAAATTTTAGATAATTAAATGCTTTAACAGCGTTAAGAAAAAACAAGTAAGAGTGCTCTAGTCGGGAGTGCCCGACTAGGAGATACCCTGAACCCAGTTCTGACATCCATTCATACTTGCCTAATAGTGTGCATACATACAGACACACACATACTGCAAGCTGTGCAAGCGGTTAAAGCAGTTAGCTTGCTTTTTCACTGAGCCCCACACAATGGAAAGTAAAATCTTAAATAACTTCTGTGTTTTTTGTCCGATCTTTCTAAAATTTGTAGGACATGACAGTGGCTCCAAAATGTGTGACCAAACCAAATTGCAAGGTCATACCTTCAAAAATGAACTTTTTTGAACTTTTGGGGGGATAGGGAGGTGGTATCCAAAAAGTGAAATATTTGTTACATGTGTATGCTATTCGAGATTATACATGCCAAATTTGGAGGCTCTATCTCTTATAACTTTTAAGTTTAGGCCCAAAAACGCTAGTCTGAAATCGAAATTTATCGATAACATTTAAACGGGACGTGTTATCGATAAAATGAAATAAACCTGATCTGTCCCGGGATTACGAGAACTTATATTCCAAATATGAAGTCTCTAGCTCTTGTAGTCTCTGATATCCGCGTGTTCATACAGACAGACGGACGGACGGACGGACGGACAGACAGACAGACAGACAGACGGATATGGCTAGATCCACTCGACTGTTGATACTGATCAAGAATATATATACTTTATATGGTCGGAGATGCTTCCTTATGCCTGTTACATACTTTTGCACAAAACCATAATACCCTTTTTACCCATTTTTAATGGGTTCAGGGTATAATAAAAGCTGCAGCGCACAATAAAACACGTCAATTACACTCAAGCTGAGATCTCTCGATTTAGTAGCAGCATTGCCTGTTTAATTGACGAAGCTTGTCGAAATGGCTTGTGGGCAGCCATTGCGTCATCCGTGGTGGTAAAAGGCGCACCTTACAGGGCTGCAAGCATAGGATGAGAAGTTTTCTGCGTTTATGTACATATGCATAAATTTAAAGCACCAACCTTTTTGCCAATCTTTAGAGGGGGTGACAAGAAGTCTTTTTTTCAATTTAGGTGACTCTAGCTGTAAAACTGTGGAAGATATAAACTTTTGCAATTTTTGTGGCGGGATTGGGCGTAACCCCAAATTTTTTTTCGATTTTTAGAGGGGGTGACAAGAAGTCTATCTTACAATTTTGGTGACTCTAGCTCTAAAACTGTGGAAGATATAAGCTTTCGCGATTTTTTGGGGCAGGAGGGGGCGTGGCCCCAAAATTTTTTGTCCGATCTTTAGAGGACTTGGCCAGAAGTCTACCCTCAAAGTTTGGTGGCCCTGGCTCTTAAACTGTGCGAAATATAGGCTTCCGTGTTCCGTGGGGGCGGGGTGGCTGGGGGGCGTTCTAGTGGGCGTGGCCGGAAAATTCAGGACGGAATCTTTTGGGGTGGTCAGCCCTAGTCTACATTCAAAATTTGGGCTTCAAAATTGCGGGAAATATACACGTGTTATCGAATTGTGCATTCAAGTATATCAATTTTCGCGATTACGGGGGAGGGTGTGGGCGTGGTCGTACCCTTTTTACCCATTTTTAATGGGTTCAGGGTATACAAATTAAAATAATTATTGGTCGCCGCTAGGAATTTAACCAGCACCTTTCGTTGCCAGGGCGCCACTTTATCCCTTACGCCACAAGTAGTTTTGATGATCGATGACAAAATCCTTTGAAGAGCAGACTGTCAAAAGCTTTCTTGCGCTTGGGTTTGTTTGCTCATATGCACCTGTTTTTCAAAATATTTAATGACGCATAACTTCGCTATTTATGACTCAATCGTTTTGCAATTTTACCCATTGATGAGCTATAAGGATGTTCAAGTGTGCAAGGAAATTTAAAGCAATTGCTTTGAAAACATCGGATTTATGGCCAAAACCGACTTTGAGTTGTATGGTAGCTGTAAGATATAGTGGTCCGATTCGGCCGGCTCCGACCAATGTGTTGTCCCCTTGAATAAGAAGTGTCTGTGAAAAGTTGCATCGCGATAGCTCAAAAACTGAGGGACTAGTTTGCATACGTACAGACAGACAGACAGACGGACAGACGGACATGGCTAGATCAATTTGTTTTTTTTTCTAAGCATGCTGGCAGTAACTTTTGGGTGTCTCAGACGCTTCCTTCTATGCGTTACAAGCTTCAGCACAAACTTAATATACTATTTTCTTCGAAAAGAGTATAAACAGAAAAGTGTTCTTATTATTTGCACTATTATTGACGCAAATACACAATCGGATTTAAGATTTTTGTGTTTTGACTGCTAAAGAGCGCAAATTCGATTAAAATCAAAACTACAAATAGAAGCGACAGATAAATTAATGCTGACTAGACTGTCCAATTTTTATACCCTGAACCCATTAAAAATGGGTAAAAAGGGTATTATGGTTTTGTGCAAAAGTATGTAACAGGCATAAGGAAGCATCTCCGACCATATAAAGTATATATATTCTTGATCAGTATCAACAGCCAAGTCGATTTAGCCATGTCCGTCTGTCTGTCTGTCCGTCCGTCCGTCCGTCCGTCCGTCCGTCTGTCTGTATGAACACGCGGATATCAGAGACTACAAGAGCTAGAGACTTCATATTTGGAATATAATTTCTCGTAGTGCCGGGACAGATCAAGTTTATTTCATTTTATCGATAACTCGACCCATTCAAAAGTTATCGATAAATTTCGATTTCAGACTTGCGTTTTTGGGCTATAACTTACAAGTTATACGAGCTAGAGGCCCCTAATTTGGCATGTATAATCTCGAATAGCATACACATGTAACAAATTTTTCACTTTTTGGATACCACACCCCAATCCCCCCAAAAATTCAAAAAACTCATTTTTGAAGGTATGACCTTGCAATTTGGTTTGGTCACACATTTTATAGCCAATGTTATGTCCTACAAATTTTAAAAAGATCGGACAATAAACACAGAAGTTATTTAAGATTTTACTTTCCATTGTGTGGGGCTCAGTGAAAAAGCAAGATAACTGCTTAAACCGCATGCACTGCTTGCAGTATATGTATGTTTGTATGTATGCACACTATTAGGCAAGTATGAATGGATGTCAGAACTGGGTTCAGGGTATCTCCTAGTCGGGCAGTCCCGACTAGAGCACTCTTACTTGTTTGTTTGTTGGTTAGATATTAAAATGAAAGCGATACGAAAGAAATATTATAATTGACATTTGCGACGATTCTACTCCGTATAGCCAATGCCTTTTGCCACAATTGACTCCTTCCCTGTTGGATTTAGTAGCAGCATTACCTGTTTAATTGGCGAAGCTTGTCGAAATGGCTTGTGGGCAGCCATTGCGTCATCCGTGGGTGGTAAAAGGCGCACCTTACAGGGCTGCAAGCATAGGATGAGAAGATTTCTGCGTTTATGTACATATGCATAAATTGAAAGCACCAACCTTTTTGCCGATCTTTAGAGGGGGTGACAAGAAGTCTATCTTACAAATTTGGTGACTCTAGCTCTAAAACTGTGGAAGATATACATTTTCGCGATTTTTGGGGGTCCCGATCTTTAGAGGACTTGGCCAGAAGTCTACCCTCAAAGTTTGGTGGCGCTAGCTCTTAAACTGTGCGAGATATAGGCTTCCGTGTTTCGTAGGGGGTGTCTGGGGGGCGTTCTAGTGGGCGTGCCCGGAAAATCCAGGACGGAATCTTTTGGGGTGGTCAGCCCTAGTCTAAATTCCAAATTTGGGGACTCTAGCTTCAAAATTGCGGGAAATATACACGTTTGATCGAATTTTGCATTCATGTATATCGATTTTCGCGATTACGGGGGCGGGAGTGGGTGTGGTCACAAATTTTTTCTGTAGAGGACGTAACCAGTAATATATATTATAAATATGGTGACCTTAGCTCTAAAACTGCGGGAGATATAAGCATTTCAAATTAATTTTGCAGGGGGGGCTAGTGGGCGTAATAATGGGCGTGGCAGATAAACCTAGAATATTTTTCGGGAACGTCAAAATTGTGGAAGATATTCGCGTTTAATCGATTTGTGATTTGAGGTGTATCGACATGTTATCGATTTGCCAGCCTCCCAGTGGACGTCGCATAAATTTGAAACAAACTTGATCAGAAACAGATAGCTATAATCATAACACAAATGATTTCCAGAGACTATCTAATATCGTTTCGGAAATCCGTGCGTTCATCCAGACAGACAGAGACGACTCGGCTATTGATACTGATCAAGAATATATATACTTTATATGGTCGGAGATGCTTCCTTATGCCTGTTACATACTTTTGCACAAAACCATAATACCCTTTTTACCCATTTTTAATGGGTTCAGGTTATAAAAATAAAGAGCAATAGTTCGCGGCTGGAATTTGAACCATGCTCTCCCGATTCTCAGCGCAGCACTCTTAGACTTACGCCACCAAGCAGTTTTGAAATGCGCTGACAAACTCGATTATACTGATATTTTCTTTTGCGTTGCATGTGTCATGACCAGTCGCCGCTGAGTTTCGTACCCGCGAGATTTCGTTTGATAGCGCCACTTTACCCCTTACGACACAAGCAGTTTTGATGATCTATGACAAAATCCCTTGAAGAGCAGACTGTCAAAAGCTTTCTTGCGCTTGACTTTGTTTGCTCATATGCACCTGTTTTTTCAAAATATTTAATGACGCATATCTTCGCTGTTTATGACTCAATCGATTTGCGATTTTACCCATTGATGAGTTATAAGCATGTTCAAGTGTACAAGGAAATTGAAAGCAATTGCTTTGAAAACATCGGATTTATGGCCAAAGCCGACTTTGAGGTGTATGACAGCTATAAGATATAGTGGTCCGATCCGGCCGGCTCCGACCAATGTGCTGTCCCCTTGAATAATAAGTGTCTGTGCAAAGTTGCATCGCGATAGCTCAAAAACTGAGGGACTAGTTTGCATATATACAGACAGACAGACAGACAGACAGACAGACAGACCGACATGGCTAGATCAATTTGTTTTGTTTTTCTAAGCATACTGGCAGTAGCTTTTGGGGGTCTCCGACGCTTCCTTCTATGCGTTACAAACTTCAGGACAAACTTAATATACTATTTTCTTCGAAAAGAGTATAACAAGTTTAAGTTTTTCCAAAACGTCAAAACTACATTACATATGTATACTACAATATACAAACCAAGTTTTGTGCCTGTTGCTCTTATACCTTTCAAGGCCGCTGTCGGAAATCGAATTGTCATAAAACTTAATCTGAACATACGAGAGCTTATATTCAGAATTAGAGATCCATATTTTTTTTCGCGTGGCATTGGTTTTGCCAATGAATTTAAATTTTTCTTTTGAATTATTCTATTAAAGCCACTTTATGTATGAAAAAAAAAAATTAGAAACAAATAAATGAATTTGATTACAGCTATTATATATTTGAAAAGAAGAATAAGAAAAAAATAAATGACCAGTCCGCCGCTGGCACTTGAACCCAGGACCTTTCGCTCACCAGTTCGCAACTTTACCCCTTACGCCACAAGCCGTTTTGATGATCGCTGACAAAATCCCTTGAAGAGCAGACTGTCAAAAGCTAACTTGTTTTGTTTTCTTTGCTAGCTGCAACTCGCGTTTGTCAGCTTACACTAAGCAGTTTTAAAAATCGCTGACAAACTCGATTATACTGAGCATTTGTTTTTTCGCGTGGCATTGTTTATACTCTTTTCGAAGAAAATAGTATATTAAGTTTGTCCTGAAGTTTGTAACGCATAGAAGGAAGCGTCGGAGACCCCCAAAAGTTACTGCCAGTATGCTTAGAAAAACAAAACAAATTGATCTAGCCATGTCCGTCTGTCTGTATGTATGCAAACTAGTCCCTCAGTTTTTGAGCTATCGCGATGCAACTTTGCACATACACTTATTATTCAAGGGGACAGCACATTGGTCGGAGCCGGCCGGATCGGACCACTATATCTTATAGCTGCCATACACCTCAAAGTCGGCTTTGGCCATAAATCCGATGTTTTCAAAGCAATTGCTTTCAATTTCCTTGTACACTTGAACATCCTTATAACTCATCAATGGGTAAAATCGCAAATCGATTGAGTCATAAACAGCGAAGATATGCGTCATTAAATATTTTTAAAAAACAGGTGCATATGAGCAAACAAAGTCAAGCGCAAGAAAGCTTTTGATAGTCTGCTCTTCAAGGTATTTTGTCATCGATCATCAAAACGGTTTGTGGCGTAAGGCGTAAAGAGCCGCGCTAACGAAAGCAGGTTTCGCAAGTTCGAGCCTCGGCGGCGACTGATTGTTAATTTAATACTTTTTTCTTTTTCTTCCTTTCAAATATATAACTGTAATCAAATTAATTTGCTTCCAATGGCTTAGAACAAAAACAATGCCACGCGAAAAAACAAATGCTGTCAAACGCGAGTTGCAGGTTGCAGGAAAACAAAACAAGGAAATTTGTAACAGTCGGCTCTTGAAGCAATTTTGTCAGCGATCATCAAAACGGCTTGTGGCGTAAGGGGTAAAGTTGCGAACTGGTGAGCGAAAGGACCTGGGTTCAAGTGCCAGCGGCGACTTTGGTCATTTATTTTCATTTTTTCTTATCCTTCTTTTCAAATATATAATAACTGTAATCAAATTCATTTGCTTTCAATGGCTTAGAACAAAAACAATGCCACGCGAAAAAAGAAAAGCTCAGTATAAATCGAGTTTGTCAACGATTTTTAAAACTGCTTGGTGTAAGCAGTAAAAAGCAAAACAAGAAAGCTTTTGACAGTCTGCTCTTCAAGGGATTTTGTCAGCGATCATCAAAACGGCTTGTGGCGTAAGGGGTAAAGTTGCGAACTGGTGAGCGAAAGGTCCTGGGTTCAAGTGCCAGCGGCGGACTGGTCATTTATTTTAATTTTTCTTATTCTTCTTTTCAAATATATAATAGCTGTAATCAAATTCATTTATTTTCAATTTCCTAAATTGTTTCTAATTTTTTTTTCATACATAAAGTGGCTTTAATAGAATAATTCAAAAGAAAAATTTAAATTCACTGGCAAAACCAATGCCACGCGAAAAAAAATATGGATCTCAAATTCTGAATATAAGCTCTCGTATGTTCAGATTAAGTTTTATGACAATTCGATTTCCGACAGCGGCCTTGAAAGGTATAAGAGCAACAGGCACAAAACTTGGTATGTATATTGTAGTATACATATGTAATGTAGTTTTGACTTTTTGGAAAAACTGAAACTTGTTTATTGCTCGATTCGGTAGCACTTATGAATGCTAAGGGACGCGTCCACGAGCTGCGGATAGTGAAACGTCCCTGTTTACATGAATACCTTTATATATTTTATTTTATATGTAGGGGTATATGTATGCGACATTAATATCTGCGAATTAAATAAGCAGTCACGGAAAAATAGTGAAAATTGTTTAAAGGTTCGAAAAGAGTATTTAATCTTCGGCACGCCGAAGAACCACTTGTTTTATTCTAAGACATTGGTAGCAAATGAATTTGATTACAGTTATTTTACATTTGAAAAGCAGAATAAGAAACAAGTAAGAGTGCTCTAGTCGGGAGTGCCCAACTAGGAGATACCCTGAACCAAGTCCTTATAATCATGCATACTAATCTAAACACACACATGCTGCAGTTCAAGCAGTACAAGCAGTGCAAGCGGTTTAAGCAGTTAGCTTTCTTTTCGCTGAGCCCCACACAATGGAAAGTTAAATCTTAAATAACTTCTGTGTTTATTGTCTGATCTTATTGAAATTTTTGGGGCAAGCAATTGTCGATAATATGTGTGACCAAACCAAATTGCAAGGTCGTACCTTTTTTAACTTTTGGGGGGTTTGGGGGGTGGTATCCAAAAAGTGAAATATTTGTTACATGTGTATGCTATTCGAGATTATACATGCCAAATTTGGGGTCTCTAGCTTGAGTTATCGATCAAATGAAATAAACTTGATCTGTCCAGGGATTAGGAGAACTTATGTTCCAAATATGAAGTCTCTAGCTCTTGTAGTCTCTGATATCTGTGTGTTCATACAGACGGACAGACAGACGGACATGGCTAGATCGACTCGGCTGTTGATACTGATCAATAATATATACACTTTATATGATCGGAGATGCTTCCTTATGCCTGTTACATACATTTGCACAAAACCATAATACCCTTTTTACCCATTTTTAATGGGTTCAGGGTGTAAAAATGAAAATAATTATTGGTCGCCGCTAGGAATTAAACCAGCACCTTTCGTTGCCAGGGCGCCACTTTATCCCTTACGCCACAAGTAGTTTTGATGATCGATGACAAAATCCCTTGAAGAGCAGACTGTCAAAAGCTTTCTTGCGCTTGGGTTCGTTTGCTCATATGCACCTGTTTTCAAAATATTTAATGACGCATATCTTCGCTATTTATGACTCAATCGTTTTGCAATTTTACCCATTGATGAGATATAAGGATGTTCAAGTGTGCAAGGAAATTTAAAGCAATTGCTTTGAAAACATCGGATTTATGGCCAAAACCGACTTCAAGTTGTATGGCAGCTAGGAGATATAGTGGTCCGATCCGGACGGCACCGACCAATGTGCTGTTTCTTTGAATAATAAGTATCTGTGCAAAGTTGCATCGCGATAGCTCAAAAACTGAGGGACTAGTTTGCATACATACAGACAGACGGACATGGCTAGATCAATTTGTTTTGTTTTCCTAAGCATGCTGGCAGTAACTTTTGGGTGTCTCAGACGCTTCCTTCTATGCGTTACAAACTTCAGCACAAATTTAATATACAATTTTCTTCGAAAAGAGTAGAAACAGAAACGTGTTCTTATGATTTGCACTATTATTGACGTAAATACACAATCGGATTTAAGATTTTTGTGTTTTGGCTGTTAAAGAGCGCAAATTCGATTAAGATCAAAACTACAAATAGAAGCGACAGATAAATCAATGCTGACTAGACTGTCCAATTTTTTGTTTGTTGGTTAGATATTAAAATGAAAGCGATACGAAAGAAATATTATAATTGACATTTGCGACGATTCTACTCCGTATAGCCAATGCCATTTGCCACAATTGACTCCTTGATGGGATCGGGATCATCACCCAGCTTGTAGCCGACTATGCATGTTACGTCCACCGGCTTCCCTGTTGGATTTAGTAGCAGCATTACCTGTTTAATTGGCGAAGCTGGTCGAAATAGCTTGTGGGCAGCCATTGCGTCATCCGTGGGTGGTAAAAGGCGCACCTTACAGGGCTGCAAGCATAGGATGAGAAGTTTTCTGCGTTTATATACTATGCATAAATTGAAAGCACTAACCTTTCTGACACTCGCCTCGAACTGAAAGGCTTTGACTGGCTGACGGCTTTTATTTTGCGCCGACATCACAATAACGGACACATGGCGACTGGGCCGATCATTGGTAAAGTTTAGGCACAAACACATATCATCATCGTCCAGCATCACACGCTCCTCGCCCGTAGCCTGAATATTATTCAGTTCAATGCTGATTTCGCTCAGATGCTTTGTTTGATGCGTTACTGCTGGTGGTGGCTTCACAGTCCTCTCCATCTCCTCCTTTTCAATCATTAATACTGAAGCCGGCTCAGATTCCGACTGCGCGGACACCTCGCTCAGCAATGGCGATGTGTCCGCAGTTATCTGCGCGATCGGCTTCAATTGTATACCACCGCGCGCCAAGTCATTGAGTGTAATTTTCTCGGGATCGCGTTTAAAGCGGGTCTTGCGCTCCTGTGTTGGCAGTATCTGCTGGAACAGTTCCTCACTGAGCAAATCAATTTCTGGCATTTTCCGTGCAGCGTCAGGCATCCTGGCATTTTCGACGACCTTGCCATTGACCAAACCAGCGTCATTGCATTCGCAACTCGTGGGGCTGAGCACATTCGGCTCCAGCAATTTACCGCTGCCGGCGTGCTGAAAGAGCTTCAAGCTTTCCTGCTTCTGCTTGTCTTCACTCTCGGCTGGAGCATTGCTAAATATTTCGCTGAGTTTCGCCAACGCATCTGGCCTGTCGGCATAATTATATGCATGAGCTGACGCAGCGGCGGTTTCACCTTCACCTAGTTGTAGATCCCCTAACAACTCGTTCAGTAATGCTCCTTCTGTTACAGCAGCTAGAGTGCTGGTGGGAAAGGGCACTAGTTGATTGTAGCGCGCCATGATCGAAACTAGATCGCCATTTGTCTCCAGGGTGTCATCTGTCAACCGTAAAAGAATAAAAAGGATACTCACATCCTAGATTAACCTTCTTGAGCATAGTTAATTATTTTATTTGATAAGTGTAATGTTTTGTTTCGTGTTCATGCTACAAAATCAGTTATAGATTTGACCCACGAAAATATTGTATTTAAAGCGAATCGTCGAAAATATTCGCGATCGAAATTTCACATTAATCATACTCTGATATCGAAGGTATTCATAGTATATTGAGTTTGTGATATGTATAGTCTCGAATAGCATACACGTGTAAATAATACTTCACATTGTGAATTTTTCAAGGTAGCCTTCGGGATGCAACGGTTTTTATACTCTTTTCGAAGAAAATAGTATATTAAGTTTGTGCTGAAGTTTGTAACGCATAGAAGGAAGCGTCGGAGCTCCCCAAAAGTCACTGTCAGTATGCTTACAATGACAAAAAAATTTGATCTAGCCATGTCCGTCTGTCTGTATGTATGCAAATTAGTCCCTCAGTTTTTGAGCTATCGCGATGCAAGTTTGCACATACACTTATTATTCAAAGGGACAGCACAGTGATCGGAGACGGCCGGAGCGGACCACTATATCTTATAGCTGCCATACAACGCTAAGTCGGTTTTGGCCATAAATCCTATGTTAGTACACTTGAACATCCCTATAACTCATCTATAGACAAAATTGCAAAACGATTGAGTCATAAATAGCGAAGATATGCGTCATTAAATATTTTGAAAAAACAGGTGCATATGAGCAAACAAACCCAAGCGCAAGCAAGCTTTTGACAGTCTGCTCTTTAAGGGATTTTGTCATCGATCATCAAAACGGCTCGTGGCGTAAGGGGTAAAGTTGCGCCCGGGCAAACGAAAGGTCGGTGGTACGAAACTCAGCGGCGACTGATAATTTATTTTCATTTTTTATACCCAGATCCCATTAAAAATGGGTAAAAAAGGGTATTATGGTTTTGTGCAAATGTATGTAACAGGCATAAGGAAGCATCTCCGACCATATAAAGTATATATATTATTGATCAGTATCAACAGCCGAGTCGATCTAGCCATGTCCGTCTGTCTGTCCGTCTGTATGAACACACAGATATCAGAGACTACAAGAGCTAGAGACTTCATATTTGGAACATAAGTTCTCATAATCCCGGGACAGATCAAGTTTATTTCATTTGATCGATAACTCGTCGCATTCAAAAGTTATCGATCAATTTTGATTTTAGACTAGCGTTTTTGGGACATAACTTCAAAGTTATAAGAGCTAGAGACCCCAAATTTGGCATGTATAATCTCGAATAGCATACACATGTAACAAATATTTAACTTTTTGGATACCACCCCCAAACCCCAAAAAATTTATTTGAAGGTACGACCTTGCAATTTGGTTTGGTAACACATATTATCGACAATTGCTTGCCCCAAAAATTTCAATAAGATCGGACAATAAACACAGAAGTTATTTAAGATTTAACTTTCCATTGTGTGGGGCTCAGCGATAAGCAAGCTAACTGCTTAAACCGCTTGCACTGCTTGTACTGCAGCATGTGTGTGTTTAGAGCAGTACGAATGATTGTAAGGACTGGGTTCAGGGTATCTCGTAGTCGGGCACTCCCGACTAGAGCACTCTTACTTGTTAAAGCTGCTTGGTGTAAGTAGTAGAGTGCTGCGCTGACAAACACGAGTTGCAGGTTGCAGGAAAACAAAACAAGAAAGTTTTTAACAGTCTGCTTTGGTCATCGATCATCAAAACGGTTTGTGGCGTGAGGGTAAAGTGGTGCGCTGACAAACGAAAGGTCATGGGTACGAGTCTCAGCGGCGACTGGTCCATTTATTTTCACTTTTTATACCCTGAACCCATTAAAAATGGGTAAAAAGGGTATAGTGACGTTGTGCAAAAGTATGTAACAGGCATAAGGAAGTATCTCCGACCATATAAAGTATATATAATATTGATCAGTATCAACAGCCGAGTCGATCTAGCCATGTCCGTCTGTCTGTCCGTCTGACCGTCTGTCTGTCCGTCTGTCTGTATGAACACACGGATATCAGAGACTACAAGAGCTAGAGACTTCACATTTGGAATATAAGTTCTCCTAGTCCCTGGACAGATCAAGTTTATTTCATTTTATCGATAACTCGTACCGTTTAAAAGTTATCGATAAATTTCAGACTTGCGTTTTTGGGACATAACTTCAAAGTTATAAGAGCTAGAGGCCCCAAATTAAGCATGTATAATCTCGAATAGCATACACATGTAAAAAATATTTCACTTTTTGGATACCAGCCCCCAAAAGTTCAAAAAACGCATTTTTTGAAGGTACGACCTTGCAATTTGGTTTGGTCACACATATTATTGACAATTGTTTGCCCTAAAAATTTCGATAAGATCGAACAATAACAAGTAAGAGTGCTCTAGTCGGGAGTGCCCGACTATGTGTTTATACCCTTACACTGCAAGTGTAACCGCAACACATTTGTAAAAAATCATAACGGTGCTTCGAGAATAAAGTAAATGAAGATCCGAACAAACTACGTATAGCTACTGCGTAAAGAAACAAGTAAGAGTGCTCCAGTCGGGAGTGCCCGACTAGGAGATACCCTAAACCAAGTCCTTATAATTATGCATACTACTCTAAGCACACACATGCTGCAGTTCAAGCAGTACAAGCAGTGCAAGCGGTTTAAGCAGTAAGCATGCTTTTCACCGAGCCCCACACAATGGAAAGTTGAATCTTAAATTACTTCTGTGTTTATTGTCCGACCTTTCTGAAATTTTTAGGACATAATATTGGCTAAAAAATGTGTGACCAAACCAAATTGCAAGGTCGTAGCTTTCCAAATTTGGGGAAATTGGGGGGTGGTATCTAAAAAGTGAAAAATTTGTTACATGTGTATGCTATTCGAGATTATACATGTCAAATTTGGGGCCTCTAACTCTGATAACTTGAAAGTTATAGCCCAAAAACGCTATTCTGAAATCGAAATTTATCGATAACTTCTGAATGGGTCGTGTTATTGATAAAATGAAATAAACTTGATCTGTCCCGGCACTACGAGTACTTATATTCCAAATATGAAGTCTCTAGCTCTCGTAGTCTCTGATATCCGCGTGTTCATACAGACGGACGAACGAAGAATATATATACTTTATATGGTCGGAGATGCTTCCATACAAAACCATAATACCCTTTTTACCCATTTTTAATGGGATCAGGGTATAAAAACCCAAAAGCAAATTGTGACGTTTGAATTTTTGTACTACCACAACCGAAAATTGTATGTGTATACTAGAGGTCCTGAAAATAGGCACCGCTGTCGTTCTCTGATGTTTATGTATATATTTCAAGTACTTTTGGATACACAAGTGTACTTATGTGTGCGTGGTGGTCAGATGGGTCTGAAATTTTTTCCAGAGCTTATGTATATACCTACTAACAAATTAGTAACTATCAGCCCTTCACATTATTTGTTTGAATTTGAGTACAAAAAAAAAACAGCATTTCACCCAATGTGGGTTTGAGAGGTTATTTAATGCGACCTGATAATTTTAATGTTGAGTCTATAACTCATCTATCAGCCCTACTTTAAGTAGCATATATCTTATAGGTACTTTTCTTAATAAATAACAAGAGTGCTTTAGTCGGGAGTGCCTGACTAGGAGATACCCTGAACCCAGTTCTGACATCCATTCATACTTGCCGAATAGTGTGCATACATACAGACACACACATACTGCAAGCTGTGCAAGCGGTTTAAGCAGTTAGCGTGCTTTTTCACTGAGCCCCACACAATGGAAAGTAAAATCTTACATAACATCTGTGTTTATTGTCCGATCTTTCTAAAATTTGTAGGACATAACATTGGCTAAAAAATGTGTGACCAAACCAAATTGCAAGATCGTACCTTCAAAAATGAGTTTCTTGAACTTTTGGGGGGATTGGGGGGTGGTATCCAAAAGTGAAATATTTGTTACATGTGTATGCTATTGGAGATTATACATGCCAAATTTGGGGCCTCTAGCTCTTATAACTTTTAAGTGAAGGCCCAAAAATGCTAGTCTGAAATCGAAATTTATCGATAACATTTAAACGGGACGAGTTATCGATAAAATGAAATAAACTTATTAGCCTTATAGTTAAATTTTTTCCAGATTTGTGGTAGAAAAAGAGTAGACGAATGTTGCTTGTGGACTCAATAAAAACATTGTACAAGCACGACGAACATTCAGAAATAAAACAAGTAAGAGTGCTCTAGTCGGGAGTGCACGACTAGGAGATACCCTGAACCCAGTTCTGACTTCCATTAATACTTGCCTAATAGTGTGCATACATACAAGCACACACATACTACAAGCAGTGCATGCGGTTTAAGCAGTTAGCTTGCTTTTCGCTGAGCCCCATACAATGGAAAGTTAAATCTCAAATAACTTCTGTGTTTATTGTCCGATCTTACTGAAATTTTTGGGACATACAATTGTCAATAATATGTGTGACCTTCAAAAATTTTTGGGGGGATTGGGGGGTGGTATCCAAAAAGTGAAATATTTGTTACATGTGTATGCTATTCGACATTATGCATGCGAAATTTGGGGTCTAGCTCTTATATCTTTGAAGCTATGTCCCAAAAACGCTAGTCTAAAATCGAAATTTATCGATAACTTTTGAATGCGACGAGTTATCGAACAAAGGAAATAAACTTGATCTGTCCCGGGATTACGAGAACTTATATTCCAAATATGAAGTCTCTAGCTCTTTTAGTCTCTGATATCCGCGTGTTCATACAGACAGACGGACGGACGGACAGACAGACAAACGGACATGGCTAAATCGACTCGACTGTTGGTACTGATCAAGAAAATATACACTTTATATTGTCGGAGATGCTTCCTTATGCCTGTTACATACTTTTGCACAAAACCATAATACCCTTTTTACCCATTTTTAATGGGTTCAGGGTATAAAATGGAGAAAAGGATTATCTTCGGCGTGCCGAATATTTCGTACTCTTTTCGAACCCTTAGACAATTTTCACTCTGCCAACCGCAGCACTTTCATATGCTGTAAAAATTCGTTATATCGCGTGGCATTTATTTTTTTTGTTCTAAGAATTGATATCTTATGAATTTAAATTTTCTTTTGAAATATTAAGTTTATTTCTAGTGGTATGTCAGCTATAAGATATAGTAGTCCGATCCAGCTGGCTTCGACCAATGCGCTGTCCCTTTAAATAATAAGTATTTGTGCAAAGTTTCAAAGCGATAGCTTTCAAAATATGGGAATATGGCCAAAACCGACTTCGAGTTGTATGGTAGTAATATATAGTCATCCGATCCGGCCGGTTCCGATCAATGTGATGTATGTTTGAATATTAAGTATATATGCCAAGTTTTTATGTGTAACGCATAGAAGGAAGCGTCGGAGACCCCAAAAGTTACTGACAGTATGCTTAGAATGACAAAACAAATTTATCTAGCCATTTCCGTATGTCCGTCTGTCTGTCTGTATGTATGCAAACTAGTCCCTCAGTCTTTGAGCTATCGCGATGCAAGTTTGCACAGACACTTATTATTCAAAGAAACGGCACATTGGTCGGTGCCGGCCGGATCGGACCACTATATCTTCTAGCTGCCATACAACTCTAAGTCGGTTTTGGCCATAAATCCGATGTTTCAAAGCAATTGCTTTAATTTTATTTGCACACTTGAACATCCTTATAACTCATCAATGGGTAAAATTGCAAAACGATTGAGTCACAAACAGCGAAGATATGCGTCATTAAATATTTTGAAAGAACAGGAGCATATAAGCAAACAAAGTCAAGCGCAAGTTAGCTTTTGACAGTCTGCTCCGCAAGGGATTTTGTGGCTTGTTTCATTTCATTTGCTACCAATACCTTAGAAAAAAAACTATGCAACGCGAAAGAAAAGATCAGTATAATCGAGTTTGTCAGCGCATTTCAAAACTGCTTGGTGGTAGTAAGTATTAAGTATTAGAGTGTAAAAATTGCGTAAAGGTTCAAAAAGAGTAAGAATCTTCGGCACGCCGAAGATAATCCTTTCCCACTTGTTTCTATAATATTCAGGTCCGGAGAGTATGGTGGCCAGTTCAAAAGTGCAATATTTGTTGACTCGATGGACGATTTAACAGTACGTGCAGTGCGTATTGGGGCATTGTCTTGTTGGAATGTCCACGGCAGTTGTTCAAAGAGACTTTCCAATGGCGGAAAAGCCTTTTCCAAAACACTTTTGTAAGAATAAGCGTTCATTGTCGAGGTTAAAAATTGAAGTTCGCAAGTGCCATGATAGGATATGGCTCCCCAAACCATAACTCCGCTGACTCGGCTGTGCAAACGATTCAACTGATGGGGCTCCTTCCTCAAATCGTGGAAATAATAATTGTAGCGGTCAGGACCTTCTAAATTAAACTTTTTCTCATCAGAGAAAATATCGCACTGCCACTCTCTGCTTCATGACATATTGGTACGATAAAAAGTCAACCGAGCTTCTTTACGTGCATGGTCCAGTTGCCGCTTTTTTTTTTTAGTGTAAGACGATTTAGATGTTTGGCTTTCGAAATAGCCCGCCATACAGTTCCTTTGCTCGCAGCGACACCTGCCTCTGACCTAATCCTGTTTACAGTTTGCAAACTAATTTAATAGTTAATAACAAGCACTACAAGAACTCAGAAATAAAATGTTATGAATATGATAATCTCCAAAGCGTTTTCATCTTAGTAATTTTTTTTAGCAATTTACAATGTTATTATGCTCAACTACTTACATACAATGACTCACTAAAGTATTCGTTGCTAAGCATATGGAGCAGAAACCCAGTTATTTTAGCATCTTAGCAATCACTTTTTATACCCTGAACCCATTAAAAATGGGTAAAAAGAGTATTATGATTTTGTGCAAAAGTATGTACCAGGCATAAGGAAGCATCTCCGACCATATAAACTATATATATTATTGATCAGTATCAACAGCCGAGTCGATCTAGCCATGTCCGTCTGTCTGTCCGTCTGTATGAACACACAGATATCAGAGACTACAAGAGCTAGAGACTTCATATTTGGAACATAAGTTCTCCTAATCCCGGGACAGATCAAGTTTATTTCATTTTATCGATAACTCGTCCCGTTTAAGAGTTATAGATAAATTTAGATTTCAGACTAGCGTTTTTGGGACATAACTTCGAAGTTATAAGAGCTAGAGGCCTCAAATTTGGCATGTATTATTTCGAATAGCATACACATGTAACAAATATTTCACTTTTTGGATACCACCCCCCAATCCCCCCAAAAGTTGAAAATACGCATTTTGAAGTTATGACCTTGCAATTTGGTTTAGTCACACATTTTATAGCCAATGTTATGTCCTAAAAATTTCAGAAAGATCGGACAATAAACACAGAAAATATTTAAGATTTTACTTTCCATTACATGTATGTATAAACACTGATAGATTAGTATGAATGTAAGGATTGGGTTCAGGGTATCTCCTAGTCGGGCACTCCCGACTAGAGCACTCTTACTTGTTTATTTTTGCTTCGCGTAGCACACAATATTTTAACTTTTGCCTTTTGCTGATTTTGTCCACTGGATTTTGTTTATGCACTTCTAACTTCAAAACTGTCCACCCGGGGGCAATATAAAAAGTTATTTGCTCTTATATAAATTATTATTTACAATAACAAATTTGGTAGCGCTTCAAAGAGCGACGCAGACGTTCGTGCTTCAAGCTTAGTATATATTCGACAAATATAACAAGAATTATTATTAAGCCTACATTATGGTATGAGAGACCGACGAAGAGCTTTATTGCGCTCTCGCTTCGCCCTGAAGCAAACTTACACTAGTCTTCAAAATGTTTCAATGCGCCGAAGTGAGCCAACATTATACTATAGAATAGCCCACGACTAATTCGCAGGTATCGCATTTTATTGGACATCCTAATCATACTGAACGTAACTTTGGGCGTTTTTCTTCGATACATTACAAGCTTTGGGACAAAATAAACAAGAAACAAAGTATAGATAAGCATTTGCAACTGACCTATTAGCTGGCCGTCGGACTCGCCAAGCAGCTCGGGTAGATGCTGAAAAATGGACTTGTGTTTCTTGCAGCTCTTGTACAGCTCATGTATGGTCTCGTTGACATCACTGTCGGTGGGATTGTACGTGTCCAACATTTGGTTGAGCAACTTTATTGTCTCCCTCACCTCAAGCAGCACGAAGCGATGCTGGGTAATCAAATCATTACGGCGCGCTTCCTGTGCCATCCGATACTGCAGCAGCAGGTTGGCGCGCTTAAAGTTTTCAGGATCCTTGCTCTTGATCAACTTGGCAAACATTTCCTCATCAATGGTGTTTAGTATGCTCTGCCGCTTAGCCAGCGCATCAGCCGTTTGGCCATGATCAATGTCGCCCTCCTTGCGCAGCATCTCATACGCATCCCGGATCTTAAGGCGCTGCGGAAACTCAGTGGTCCACAGCAGCAGGCACTCCATTATGCGCTGCTTTATCACCAGCGGCGTCTCAGCACCCAAATATTTATTCGACACCAGACGTATCAGCTCGTTAAGAAATCGAAATTTGGCGGCCTCATCCTGGAAATCGTTGCCGCATTGTGACATGCATTCCTCCAGCAGCTGCAGGTAAAGTTATTATTACCCGCATGACAATGAAATGGAAAGTAAATCATAGTAAACGATAAGTTTTGTGACAAGTGAAAAACCGCAAAATAGATTTATGCGTATGCTGTATGTTTGTGTATACTAAAACTTTCAAAACGATATTAGATAAACTCTTGAAATCTTTTGTGTTATGATTATAGCTATCTGCTTCAGATCAAGTTTGCTTCAAATTTATGCCACGGACAGACGGACATGGCTAAATCAACTCGGCTGTTGATACTGATCAAGAATATATATACTTTATATGGTCGGAGATGCTTCCTTATGCCTGTTACATACTTTTGCACAAAACCATAATACCCTTTTACCCATTTTTAATGGGTTCAGGTTATAAAAAAAGAAATGCCACGCGGTAAAACGAACTTTTACAGCATTATGAAAGTGCTGCAGTTGGCAGAGTGGAAATTGTCTAAATGCTCGAAAAGAGTATAAAATCTTCGGCAAGCCGAATTTTTCCCATGATATTTTCCCACCTGTTTTTTATACTCTGATACCGAAGGTACTCATAGTATATTGGTTTTGTCGGATGTCCGTCAGTCTGTCTGTCTGGATGAGCGCACGTATTTCCGAAACGATATTAGATACTCTTGAAATTTTTTGTGCTATCTGCTTCAGATCAAGTTTGTTTCAAATTTATGCCACGCCCACTGGGAGGCTGGCAAATCGATAACATGTCGATACACCTCAAATCACAAATCGATTAATCGTGAATATCTCCCACAATTTTGAAGCTAGAGTAATCAAATTTGGTAGGTATACTGCTGGTGACCTTCCGAAAAAATTGGATGCTAGGTTTATCGGCCACGCCCATTATTACGCCCACGAGCCCTCCCTTAAAAATAATTTGAGATGCTTATATCTCCCGCAGTTTTGGAGTTTCGACCACGCCCACTCCCGCCCCCGTAATCGCGAAAAACGATACACATGAGTCCACAATTAGATAACACGTGTATATTTCGCGCAATTTTGAAGCTAGCTTAATTTGGAATTTAGACTAGGGCTGACCACCCCAAAAGATTCCGTCCTGGTTTTTCCGGCCACGCCCACTAGAACAATCCCCCGGCCACCCCGCCCCCACGAAACACGGAAGCCTATATCCCGCACAGTTTAAGAGCTAGGGCCACCAAACTTTGAGGGTAGACTTATGGCCAATATATATATATCTTATATATCTTCCACAGTTTTAGAGCTAGAGTCACCAAATTTGTGAGATAGACTTCTTGTCACCCCCTCTAAAGATCGGTCAAAATTTTTGGGGCCACGCCCCCTCCCGCCCCAAAAATAGTGAAAGCTTATATGTTCCACAGTTTTAGAGCTAGAGTCACAAAAATTGTAAGACAGACTTCTTGTCGCCCCCTCTAAAGATCGGAATAATTTTTGGGGCCACGCCGCCTCCCGCCACCAAAATTTTTAAAGGCCGATTTCGGGTCACCCATACAACAGCAAAAATTTTCTGTTTACTTGCTTTCAGCTATTCTTAAAATGGTATCAGAGTATTACGCAGTCGGCTCCGCCCGACTGCAACGTTCTCACTTGTTTTTTATGTGTTCATGCCATTAAAAAAAGGGAGTTATGGTTTTGTGCAAAAGTATGTAACAGGCATAAGGATGCATCTCCGACCATATAAAGTATATATATTCTTGATCAGTATCAACAGCCGAGTCGATCCATTCATGTCCGTCTGTCTGTCCGTCGGTATGAACACGCGGATATCAGAGACTATAAAAGCTAGACATCATAATTGGAATAGAAGTTCTCGTAGTCACGAAACAGTACAAGTTTGTTTCATTTTATCGATAACTCGTCCCGTTCAAAAGTTATCGATAAATTTCGATTTCAGACCTACGGTTTTGGGTCATAGCTCAAAAGTTATCAGATCTACAGGCCCCAAATTTGACATGTATATTCTTGAATAACAGACGCACGTAACAAATATTTTACTTTTGGGATATCAGCCACAATACCCCCAAAAGTTCATTTTAGAAGTTATGACCTTTCAATTTACTTTGGTCACATATTTTATTGCCCAGTTTTTTTCCCAAAAAATTTCAATAATATCGGGTAATAAACACAGAAGTTTTTAAGGATTTAACTTTCCATTGTGTGAAGCTCAGTAAAGAAGCGAACCAACTGCTTAGACTGCTTGTACAGCTCGCACTGCTTATAGCATGTGTATGTTTGTATGTACACTGACTGGTTAGTATGAATGAATGTAAGGACTGGGTTCAGGGTATTTCCTAGTCGGGCACTCCCGACTAGAGCACTCTTACTTGTTTGTTCTAAGAATTGATTTCATCTGAATTTAAATTTTCTATTGAAATATTAAATTTATTTCCAGTTGTATGGAAGTTATAAGATACAGTCTTCCGATCCGGCCGGCTCTGATCAATGTGTTGAAATTTTGAATAATAAGTATTTGTGCAAAGTTTCATTATGATGGCCTTAAAAACGTGGGATATATGGCCAAAACCAACTTCGAGTTGTATGCCAGATTTAAGATATAGTGATCTGATCCGATCGGCTCCAATCAATGTGTAAAGAGTATAGACTACAAGAGCTAGAGGCTTCATAATTGGAATATAAGTTCTCTTAATCCCGGAACAGATCAAGTTTATTTCATTTTATCGATAACTCGTCCCGTTTAAAAGTTATCGATAAATTTCGATTTCAGACTAGCGTTTTTGGGACATAGCTTCAAGTTACAAGAGCTAGAGGCCCCAAATTTGGCATGTATAATCTCGAATAGCATACACACGTAACAAATATTTCACTTTTTGGACACAACCCCCAATTCCCCCAAAAGTTCAAAAAATTTTTAAGTTACGATATTGCAATTTGTTTTGTTCACACATTATTGACAATTGTATGCCCAACAAATTTCAATAAGATCGGACAATAAACGCTGAAGTTACTTAAGATTTAACTTTCCATTGTGTGGGGCTTAGTGAAAAAGCAAGCTAAACCGCTTGCACTGCTTGCAGCATGTGTGCGTTTCTATGTAAGCACACTGATAGATTAGTATGAACGAAAGTAAAGACTGCGTTGAGGGTATTTCGTAGCGGGCACTCCAGACTAGAGCACTCTTACTTGTTTTATAGTGAAGTTTCAAGCTTTTTTTTATAGTTAACTATTTTTGGGAATCGACAGTTTGCAACACTGGTGAAGGGTGTGAGCGTGTGGATGGCCACACTTACCGTAATTGCTCGATTCGCTTCAGTTAAATTGGAGGAACGTACTTTGGCGACAATCATCTCCTGCGCCTTATGCACCAGTTGGCTGTTACTGCGTACGACAATGCAAAACATCTGCACGCCTAGTACATCGACTCGCTCTTTTGTTGGATTTGTTGCACGATCTAAGTAAACAGTGCCGAAACAGGGCAGAATTGCTAAAAAAAAAAATAAGTAATCAGCTACTTGCGAAACTCACCTAGCATTTCGGTCATAATACTTTCGTCGCTTGTCATATTTACATTAAATGCTGCTAAATGGATAACTATTAAATAACAGTGGATAAACAAGGAACTTTTGCTTTCTAACGAACTTAAACACCAATCAAATTGCTTCGTTCCTTTCTAGATATGTGCATTCAGATTTTATAATATCGATAACACAGTTCCATCGATAGAAATTAGGATAGGTACGCAGCCTCGAATCTCTAACAACTAACCACGACATCGTTGCGAAAACGATTCATATAGATATAATTTAACATCTACCATCTGTTGTAACAGCAGTAAATTGATCTAACTGTTGTTGCAGTTTGTCAGACCTATTTAAATTATTAGTCCATGGCCACTTGCTTTGATTCCCTGAACCCTTTAAAAATGGGTAAGAAATGTGTAATGAAGCTTTTCCATGATATGAAACAGGCATAAGGAAACATCTCCGACCATATAAATTATACGTACAGTGACAGTAAAGTATCCATTGCTAAGCATATGGAGCATAAACCCAAGTATTTCATCGTCTTAGCAAATACTTTTTATACCCTGAACCCATTAAAAATGGGTAAAAAGGATATAATTAAGTTGTGCAAAATATGTAACAGGCATAAGGAAGCATCTCCGACCATATAAAGTATATATATTCTTGATCAGTATCAACAGTCGAGTCGATTTAGCCATGCCCGTCCGTCTGTCTGTATGAAGACGTGGATATCGGAGACTACAAGAGCTAGAGGCCTCATATTTGGAATATAAGTTCTCTTAATCCCGGAACAGATCAAGTTTATTTCATTTTATCGATAACTCGTCCCGTTTAAAAGTTATCGATGCATTTCGATTTCAGACTAGCGTTTTTGGGACATAGCTTCAAGTTACAAGAGCTAGAGGCCCAAATTTGGCATGTATAATCTCGAATAGCATACACACGTAACAAATATTTCACTTTTTGGATACAACCCCCCAATCCCCCCAAAAGTTCAAAATTTTTTTAAGGTACGATATTGCAATTTGGTTTGGTCACACAAATTATTGACAATTGTATGCCCAACAAATTTCAATAAGATCGCACAATAAACGCAGAAGTTACTTAAGATTTAACTTTCCATTGTGTGGGGCTCAGTAACAAAGTAAGCATACTACTTAAACCGCTTGCACTGCTTGTATTGCAGCATGTGTGTGCTTAGATTAGTAAGAATGATTGTAAGGACTGGGTTCAGGGTATTTCGTAGTCGGGCACTCCCGACTAAAGCACTCTTACTTGTTATACTCTGATACCGAATGTACTCATAGTTATACTCTAATACCGAAGGTACTCATAGTATATTGGTTTTGACGGATGTCCGCCGGGCCGTGCGTCTGTTCGTCTGTCTGTCTGGATGAGCGCACGTATTTCTATCTGCTTCAGATCAAGTTTACTTCAAATTTATGCCACGCCCACTGGGAGGCTGTCATATCGATAACATATCGATACACCTCAAATCACAAATCGATTAAACGCGAATATCTCCCACAATTTCGAAGCTAGAGTCATCAAATTTGGTAGGTATATCGCTGGTGACCTCCCGAAAAAATTGGATGCTAGGTTTATCGGCCACGCCCATTATTACGCCTACCAGCCCCCCTCCAAAATTAATTTGAAATGCTTATATCTCCCGCAGTTTTAGAGCTAAGGTCAAAATATTATATATAAATCTGGTTACGTCCTCTACAGATCGCAGAAAAAATTCGACCACACCCACTCCCGCCCCCGTAATCGCGAAAATCGATATATATGAATGCACAACTCGATAACACGTGTATATTTCCCGCAATTTTGAAGCTAGAGTCCCCAAATTTGGAATTTAGACTAGGGCTCACCACCCCAAAAGATTCCGACCTGGATTTTCCGGCCACGCCCACTAGAACGCCCCCCCAGCCCCCACGAAACACGGAAGCCTATATCTCGCACAGTTTATGAGCTAGGGCCACCAAACTTTAAGGGTAGACTTCTGGCCAAGTCCTCTAAAGATCGGCCAAAAACTTTGGGGGCCACGCCCCCTTCCGCACCCAAAGACCGCGAAAATTTATATCTTCCACAGTTTTAGAGATAGCGTCACCAAATTTGTGAGATAGACTTCTTGTTTCCCCCTCTAAAGATCGGCCATAGTTTTTGTTGCCACGCCCCTTCCCGCTCCCAAAAATTCCGAAAGCCTATATCTTCTACAGTTTTAGAGCTAGAGTCACCAAATTTGTGAGATAGACTTCTTGTCACCCGCTCTAAAGATCGGACAAAAATTTGGTGGCAACGCCCCCTCCCGCCCCCAAAAATCGCGAAAATGTATATCTTCCACAGTTTTAGAGCTAAAATCTGGAAAAAAAACTTCTGGTCACCCCTTCTTAAGATCGACCACGCCCCTCCCGTCCCCAAAAACTTGGAAGGCCGATTTCGGGTCACAGGGTCACGGAAGCCTATATCTCGCACAGTTTAAGAGCTAGGGCCACCAAAATTTTAGGGTAGACTTCTGGCCATGTCCTCTAAAGATGGGCCACGCCCCCTCCTGCACCCAAAAATGTATATCTTCCACACCAAATTTGGAAAAAAGACTTCTTGTCACCCCCTCTTAAGATCGGAAAAAATATTTTTGGCCACGCCCCCTCCCTACCCCAAAAACTTGGAAGGCCGATTTCTGGTCACCCATACACCAGCAAAAATGTTCTGTTCACTTGCTTTCAGCTGTTATAAAATGTTATCAGAGTATTACGCAGTCGGCTCCGACCGACTGCAACGTTCTCACTTGTTTATTTTGATACTCCTGAACCCATTAAAAATGGGTAAAAAGGGTATTTTGGTTCTGTGCAAAAGTATGTAACAGGCATAAGGAAGCTTCTCCGACCATATAAAGTATATATATTCTTGATCAGTATCAACAGCCAAGTCGATCTAGCCATGTCCGTCTGTCTGTCTGTCCGTCCGTCCGTCTGTCTGTATGAACACGCGGATATCAGAGACTACATGAGCTAGAGACTTCATATTTTTAATATAAGTTCTCGTAATCCCGGGACAGATCAAGTTAATTTCATTATATCGATAACTTGAACCGTTTAAAAGTTATCGATAAATTTCGATTTCAGACTAGAGTTTTTTGGACATAACTTAAAAGTCATAAGAGCTAGAGGCCCCAAATTAGGCATGTATAATCTCAGATAGCATACACAAATATTTCACTTTTTTGATACCACCCCCCAAAATTTTTGAAGGTACGACCTTGCAAATTGGTTTGGTCACACATATTATTAACAATTGTTTGCCCCAAACATTTCAATAAGATCGGACAATAAACACAGAAGTTATTTAAGATTTAACTTTCCATTGTGTGGGGCTCGGTGAAAATCAAGGTAACTGCTTAAGCCGCTTGCACTGCTTGTACTGCAGCATGTGTGTGTTTTGATTAGTATGAATGATTGTAAGGACTGGGTTCACGGTATTTCGTAGTCAGGCACTCCCGACTAGAGCACTCTTACTTGTTGATTTTACGGCCTTGCTTGGCCGTGGCATAAAATCAATAAGATCTTTACAACCCTTCCAAGTTATTTTGGCCAAAATCTGTTAGCCCTGTTGTTGAAAGTGTGTGGTACTTAATTCAGTTTTTATTAAAATTATTCGTTTGACAACTCCCAACAAATGTTTTAGTACTATCTATAATGTAAAGTCCAAAGGCTGATCTGGGCGTGGTATTGTAATGATTTTCTGAGAAAAAAGATACTCACGTTTTTAAGGCCATCACGAAAGCCTATATCTCGCACAGTTTAAGAGCTGGGGCCACCAACACTTGAGGGTAGACTTCTGACCACGCCCTCTCCCGCCCCCAAAGATGTATATCTTCCACACCAAATTTGGAAAATAGACTTCTTGTCACCCCGTTTTAAGATCGGTAAAAATATTTGGGGCCACGCCACCTCCGGCCCCAAAAAACTTGGAATGCCGATTTCTGGTCACCCATTCACCAGCAAAAATGTTCTGTTCACTTGCTTTCAGCTGTTCTTAAAATGTTATCGGAGTATTACGCAGTCGGCTCCGACCGACTGCAACGTTCTCACTTGTTTTTTTATACCATGAACCCATTAAAAATGGGTAAAAAGGGTATTATGGTTTTGTGCAAAAGTATGTAACAGACATAAGGAAGCATCTTCGACCATATAAAGTATATATATTATTCATCAGTATCAACAGCCGAGTCGATCTAGCCATGTCCGTCTGTATGAACACGCAGATATCATAGACTATAAGAGCTAGAGACTTCACATTTGGAATATAAGTTCTCGTGCCGGGACAGTACAAGTTTTTTTAATTTTACCCATAACTCGATCCCTTCAAAAGTTATCGATAAATATCTATTTCAAACCAGCGTTTGGGACATTTAAAAGATATAAGACCTAGAGGCCCCAAATTTGGTTCATTTAATCTCGTATAGCATACACATATACAAAATATATCACTTTTTGGATAACCCCCAAGCCCCCCAAAATTAAAAAAAACAAGTGGAGAAGGATTATCTTCGGCGTGCCGAAGATTAAATACTCTTTTCGAACCTTAAGCAATTGTTACTATTTTTCCGTGACTGCTTATTTAATCGCAGATATTAATGTCGCATACATATACCCCTACATATAAAATAAAATATATAAAGGTATTCATGTAAACAGGGACGGTTCACTATCCGCAGCTCGTGGACGCGTCCCTTAGCATTCATAAGTGCTACCGAATTGAACAATATACAAGTTTCAGTTTTTCCAAAAAGTCAAAACTACATTACATATGTATACTACAATATACATACCAAATTTTGTGCCTGTTGCTCTTATACCTTTCAAGGCCGCTGTCGGAAATTGAATTGTCATAAAACTTAATCAGAACATATGAGAGCTTATATTCAGAATTTGAGATCCATATTTTTTTTCGCGTGGCATTGGTTTTGCCAATGAATTTAAATTTTTCTCTTGAATTATTCTATTAAAGCTACTTTATGTATGAAAAAAAAAATTAGAAACAATTTAGGAAATTGAAAATAAATTAATTTGATTACAGCTATTATATATTTGAAAAGAAGAATAAGAAAAAATGAAATTAAATGACCAGACGCCCGCTGGTCTTGAACCCAGGTCCTCTCGCTCACCAGTTCGCATCTTTACCCCTTACGCCACAAGCCGTTTTGATGATCGCTGACAAAATACCCTGAAGAGCAGACTGTCAAAAGCTTTCTTGTTTTGCTTTTTACTGCTTACACCAAGCAGTTTTAAAAATCGCTGACAAACTCTATTTATACTGAGCTTTTGTTTTTTCGCGTGGCATTGTTTTTGTTCTAAGCCATTTGAAAGCAAATGAATTTGATTACACTTATTATATATTTGAAAAGAAGAATAAGAAAAAATGAAAATAAATAAACAGTCGCCGCTGGTCTTGAACCCTGGACCTCTCGCTCAACAGTTCGCAACTTTACCCACTACGCCACAAGCCGTTTTGATGATCGCTGACAAAATTGCTTGAAGAGCCGACTGTTACAAATTTCCTTGTTTTGTTTTCCTGCAACCTGCAACTCGCGTTTGACAGCATTTGCTTTTTCGCGTGGCATTGTTTTTGTTCTAAGCCATTGGAAGCAAATTAATTTGATTACAGTTATATATTTGAAAGGAAGAAAAAGAAAAAAGTATTAAATTAACAATCAGTCGCCGCCGAGGCTCGAACTTGAACTTGCGAAACCTGCGTTCGTTAGTGCGGCTCTTTACGCCTTACAAACCGTTTTGATGATCGATGACAAAATACCTTGAAGAGCAGACTAACAAAAGCTTTCTTGCGCTTGACTTTGTTTGCTCATATGCACCTGTTTTTTCAAAATATTTAATGACGCATATCTTCGCTGTTTTATGACTCAATCGATTTGCGATTTTACCCATTGATGAGTTATAAGGATGTTCAAGTGTACAAGGAAATTGAAAGCAATTGCTTTGAAAACATCGGATTTATGGCCAAAACCGACTTTGAGGTGTATGGCTGCTATAAGATATAGTGGTCCGATCCGGCCGGCTCCGACCAATGTGCTGTCCCCTTGAATAATAAGTGTCTGTGCAAAGTTGCATCGCGATAGCTCAAAAACTGAGGGACTAGTTTGCATACATACAGACAGACAGACAGACAGACAGACAGACAGACCGACGGACATGGCTAGATCAATTTGTTTTGTTTTTATAAGCATATTGGCAGTAACTTTTGGGGGTCTCAGACGCTTCCTTCTATGCGTTACAAACTTCAGGACAAACTTAATATACTATTTTCTTCGAAAAGAGTATAAAAATGATTTTTGAAGGTATGACCTAACAATTTTTTTGATTATACATTTTACTGTCAATTTTAAGCCCAAGCTATTTAATTACTTTCTGACCAAAGGCAGAAGTAATTTAAGACTACATTTACAATAGTATTGGGCTCAGTGAAGAAAACTAAACACTGGTATTGCTTTGCATTAGGCGTGCAGCTTGCAGTATACGAGTTCCTATTTTCATATATGTATGGATGTGGTATGTAAGCCAGCATCCCGAGACCTGCGAATGCATAAGTTTAGGTATGCACATTATTATAATAGAGCCTCGATAATTATGAATGTATATAAATAGGGAATACATTTTATTATCAGTGTGCGTCTGCCGCGAGATAGGGGTTTTTTAAGTTTCTGGCTTATGTTGGGGAATGAAAACACCCGCTTGATTTTTAGATGACCCTTTGGTACCTGTCACCAACCCTACGAATACGAAACACACTACAGGCACTTGCTTTTGCATACCTGCACATGTATGAATGAAAGAAAACGGGCGTATGTGGGAAATCCTAGCCGTTAGGTGCCATGAAACACTTTAAGGAAAGTTTGGGCGATAAAAAAGGCGTACACTTGTAAAAAAAACCATAATGGATTTTTAAAGGTAGCAAACTACTTGAAAATCAGTTTTGTTGCATATGATGAATTCAGACAGTGCTTCAGTTGACGTCAAACAACGTAATCGTGCGGTTGTTATTTCATGTTATTGAGTGTGTTTATGTCAATTTTTAAAAAGTTTTTAAGTGGTTTTTGTTAAAGTGAGTAGTAGTGTAATGTACGTTCTAATACCGCATGGGAAAGTTTTGTGGAAAGTTGGGGAGGTGGGGTAGTTATCAGGGAATATTGACAGGGATCATAATTGATGGCCATTATCAGTGGTCATTATCATAAATCAATGTCACATAATGTTGTGAAATAGACCCAAAACCATTAAAAAAAGCAATAAATTAATTTGGGGTTGACAGCTGGATCCTAGGCAGGTGTCCCAAATAAACAGGTGTCCCAATAAACAGCTTGAAATATTCAGATCTAACAGATGTGGAGATCTGTACGGTAAGGATAATGTGACATTTATGACCCACATAACAAAGGTTGACCCTAAATAAGGTTAGAACCATAAACAAGCCAACCACACTTGCGGTGGGCTCGGTGTTGAGTGGTTTACGATCTAATGAGAATAGCATCAAAGGATCGTGCCGCTAATGATAAGACATCAAAGGATACTGCCACACTTGTGCGCTAGGAATCTTTTTAACGGCTGCAAGCAGTGTGAGTGTAAGTCACACACACACACACACACACACACATATCATGACATCGGCTCAATGACTAGCGTCGTGTACCTGCTAAGGGCAACATTTTTAAGGGATGATTAATATATGTATATATATACA
Source organism: Drosophila flavopinicola (assembly GCA_035042425.1). Taxonomy (NCBI): domain Eukaryota; kingdom Metazoa; phylum Arthropoda; class Insecta; order Diptera; family Drosophilidae; genus Drosophila; species Drosophila flavopinicola. Next base: position 50,185 of record JAWNLL010000109.1, read on the forward strand.
TATATTATATTATACATATATATATATTATATGAGTATATCTAACATACTCCTAAATCCGCTATATGTTTTAATACAAGATCTTTTTTAAATTGAATACATCTTTATTTTTTTTAATTATATTAATAATTAACTATATATAACAATCATATTTATTTCATTCGTTCGTATTTTATATGTGGAAGCAGAATGACGTCACTTCAAGTACTGTTTTCTTTCGTGCATCGTACGCTCTTGAATGGAAGCATCCTGATCTAACCTACATCTCGTTTAGTTCTGTCTGCAGCTATCATGTCTGCTAAGTTGCAAGGATGCCATCCTGCCGAAAAACAGATGACACTCACTAAACAGATTCGAGTACCAAAATAAATCAAACAACAGATGTCGCAAACAACACCTGTCGCGTCTGAGTGAACGGTACTAGATGTAGATGATTAAGTAGATGCCTACTTTCAGGTGTTATGCTAATCTCGACTAAAGAATAAAGTGATGTTGGGCGCTTGATAAATCTTTGCTGATGAGCTTTTGAAAGATTGGACTTTTAAGAGATTGAGCTTTCTGCTCCTATGTAATCAGAGATCAGATGGATCTCTCTCTTAAAATTATGACGAAAGATTTAGGGTGTCTTACATCAGCCTGGACTTATGCCACGTCGACAGAATTGACCCTTTGATAGAAATAGCGATTCAAGCGTGTGTTTACAATAACTATGTGAACGTGCGAGCGCTTGAATTGTTATTTCCCCCAGTGGTATCTTATTACATGATATCATAATTTGGGTGCGAGTACATAATAGGTATTAGGTGCAATACATATGTCACTTCCCCATCCTTAAAATTTAGCCTGTCCTCTGGCGATTATCTTAGGATATAGTGTTGGGTCGATGACAATTATTTCGTTTTGATTTGATATTGGAATTGGGGGGTATAATATTTGATTGTGAGGTTTCTGTTTGTTTCTTTAATTTATCATTTTTTTTTTTTTTTTTTGTGTGGTATGTTTTTTGTACTTATAGCTAAAATATGTTATTAATGTAATTATAACAATTATAAGTGTTGTTAGAGTTTTAATTTGGAATGTGTTATAATGTTTCGTTTGTTCTTGTATGATTTCTTTTGCTTGAATGCATGAAATTGGTTATAATTTAGTTACGATATTGTTCACATAAATCATTTGTGTATAATCTATACTAGTAATTAAAATTTCTTCTAGTTGGATTGAACAATTGAATGCTTTTATAATATTATTATTTTCTTTTATTATTATTTCTCTATTCAAACAATTTTGATTTAAAATGGTTTGGGGTAAATTCCAAGTTAACATTATATTAGGCTCTACGTATTTTATTTCAAAAGTTTTGGGGTGCTTTTGAATATCTACCTTCGGTTGTGGATTGTTTTAATATTCTAGTTATACATATGGAGGAATATGGGAAATTATCAAAATTTCGTTTGTGGTAGCTTTTAGCCAAGTTGAAGTTTTGACGCTTAAAATTTTTCAGATTTGATGTGTGATAACAGAATGTGTTTTAGTAATTTATGGTTAAAAATACATAATCTTCTTAATTGCATTCCTAGCTCTATGTATTCAATGTATTTTGTGAATTCTTGTAAGTTAAATGTGATTATTGCTAAATTTTATCTCCTTCGCTGATTAAGCTTAGAGTGTTAGTTACTTCTATTCCTCGATTTACTGCATCTATTATTTGGTTTAATTCGATTGCTTGATCACTAGTTTCTGATTAAATTGGGATAACGTTTCGAATTCTTTGGCCTGTTTCATCAAATTATTGTATGTGTTTTCAACTTTTGTAAGGCTAACGGTTAAGGTAACCATTTGTCGATTGGATCGGGTTAACTTCTAGGCTTTGACCATTGGCTTGTTGAATGAAATACGTTAGTAGGAAAAGTAATAGTATTATATTATATATTGTACGTTCCTGATTTGGGTTCTCAGATGATGATGATCTGGAATTATCATATATACTCTTATTAATTTTCTTTTTATTTTTTAACTTTGATTTGTAATGTATTATTTATCTACTTCTATTCTGTCTCTTCAAAATGTTTTTCATCTAACTGTTTTAAATTACCTATCTTTTTAAAAGGTTTTTGTTGATTATGAACGTACCAATGGCGATTGTCTGTATTTGGTGTCAATTTCGAATTCTGTACGTTTTTCATTTAGTTTGTCTATTTGGTTTGTTTTATTTAATTGTGTGTTATATTCTGGGGCTCCTGCGTATATGAAAGTATCTGCTGGTGTTCTATCTGTTGTGTTGTGTTTAGTTTTATGGCTATAAGTATAAAGTATTATTTCGAGTCTAGTTAATTTATTTTCTGGATCTGAATCACTATTTATGATTCTGAGCTTTTCGTTACCTGTTTTATGGAATCTTTCATCATCAGAGATGCCATTTTTACTTGTTGTGATATTTATATCAATTCTTTCAGATTTTAACCATATTTGTAATGAAGCTCACATAAATGCTAAGTCTTTATCTGCTTTTATTTATTGTGGTTTTCCCATTTCATTATAGATTTTAAGTAATACTCTTTTGGCTTCTAACGAATCTCTGCCTTTGACTTCGATTAGGGAGGCGAATTTAGAAGATATGTCTATGCACGATAAAAATTGTTTATTATCTACCATGTAAAAGTCTATAACATATTTTTCTATAGGATTGAACGTTTCTGGAGTTAATTCCAATGCTAACTTTGTGTCTCTGTGTTCTGTTTTAGCAATATTGCAAGATTGACAGACATTAATAATGTTTTGAGTTAAGTTTTGGTATTCTGGGTAATAGTACTTTTCTTTAAATAACGAGGTGAGTTTTTCTATACCTGGGTGTAATAATTCATTATGAGTTTTACTGACGAATTCTTTAAATTCTGCATATTTTTGGATGTCTGTTAGGATTTTAGTAGATTTCATTACCTTTGTTAGGTTACTGGGACTGATTATTTCTATGAAGACAGTTTGGAAAACTAAAAAGTCTGCATCGCTAAGAAAATAGATTCGCTTTTCTTAGTGCATAAATATTCTTTTAGCATGGGTATTTGTCACTTTCTTGTACAATATTTGTATTTTGGTTTTATGAAAATAGTTTATTACTTTTACTTCGTTTAAATGTTTCTTCCAATTGGATTTCATTAGCAGCTCGACTCAATCGAATACTTTGAAATTTTCTTTTCAGAGCGTTTCTTGTTTTACTTAATTACATCAGTAAATTCTCCTTCATTTTAAATATTTCATCCGAACAGCTATAGAGCCGATCAAGAACAGCTTCCACAGAAAACAGCATTTATAACAGCTGTTATACCCTGAACCCATTAAATGGTACAGTTTATGATTTTGTGCAAAAGTATGTAACATGCAGAGTAAAAATCTCCGACCTATAGGTTCGAAAAGTAGTATAAAATCTTCGATCACGCATCGAACAGTCGAGTCGCTTCCCCAGCTATGTTTTTATATATATATAATTAATGAGATCTGTCTGAATCCATTCGAATTCTAAGCTTAGTATATTGAGATACGTGTTTTCACTCATCATGACCACAGGACGCTCTTGAGTGAAAGCATCCTGCATTTGGCCCATAACTCTCTCGTTGGAGTTCCGGAACGATCAGCTTAAGTTGCAAGGATGCCATCCTGCCGGAAAACAGATGACACTCAATAAATTTCGATTTCAGACTAGCGTTTTTGGGCCTTAACTTAAAAGTTATAAGAGCTAGAGGCCCCAAATTTGGCATATATAATCTCGAATAGCATACACATGTAACAAATTTTTCACTTTTTGGATACCACCCCCAATCCTCCCAAAAGTTAAAAAAATAAATCAAACAACAGATGTCGCAAACAACACCTGTCGCGTCTGAGTGAACGGTAGTAGATGTAGATGATTAAGTAGATGCCTACTTTCAGGTGTTATGCTAATCTCGACTAAAGAATAAAGTGATGTTGGGCGCTTGATAAATCTTTGCTGATGAGCTTTTGAAAGATTGGACTTTTAAGAGATTGAGCTTTCTGCTCCTATGTAATCAGAGATCAGATCAGAGAGAGATCCCTCTTAAAATTATGACGAAAGATTTAGGGTGTCTTACATCAGCCTGGACTTATGCCACGTCGACAGAATTGACCCTTTGATAGAAATAGCGATTCAAGCGTGTGTTTACAATAACTATGTGAACGTGCGAGCGCTTGAATTGTTATTTCCCCCAGTGGTATCTTATTACATGATATCATAATTTGGGTGCGAGTACATAATAGGTATTAGGTGCAATACATATGTCACTTCCGCATCCTTAAAATTTAGCCTGTCCTCTGGCGATTATCTTAGGATATAGTGTTGGATCGATCACAATTATTTCGTTTTGATTTGATATTGGAATTGGAGGGTATAATATTTGATTGTGAGGTTTCTGTTTGTTTCTTTAATTTATGATTTTTGACTAGAGCACTCTTACTTGTTTTTTTTTTTTGTGTGATATGTTTTTTGTACTTATAGCTAAAATATGTTATTAATGTAATTATAACAATTATAAGTGTTGTTAGAGCTTTAATTTGGAATGTGTTATAATGTTTCGTTTGTTCTTGTATGATTTCTTTTGCTTGAATGCATGAAATTGGTTATAATTTAGTTACGATATTGTTCACATAAATCATTTGTGTATAATCTATACTAGTAATTAAAATTTCTTCTAGTTGGATTGAACAATTGAATGCTTTTATAATATTATTATTTTCTTTTATTATTATTTCTCTATTCAAACAATTTTGATTTAAAATGGTTTGGGGTAAATTCCAAGTTAACATTATATTAGGCTCTACGTATTTTATTTCAAAAGTTTTGGGGTGCTTTTGAATATCTACCTTCGGTTGTGGATTGTTTTAATATTCTAGTTATACATATGGAGGAATATGGGAAATTATCAAAATTTCGTTTGTGGTAGCTTTTAGCCAAGTTGAAGTTTTGACGCTTAAAATTTTTCAGATTTGATGTGTGATAACAGAATGTGTTTTAGTAATTTATGGTTAAAAATACCTAATCTTCTTAATTGCATTCCTAGCTCTATGTATTCAATGTATTTTGTGAATTCTTGTAAGTTAAATGTGATTATTGCTAATTTTTATCTCCTTCGCTGATTAAGCTTAGAGTGTTAGTTACTTCTATTCCTCGATTTACTGCATCTATTATTTGGTTTAATTCGATTGCTTGATCACTAGTTTCTGATTAAATTGGGATAACGTTTCGAATTCTTTGGCCTGTTTCATCAAATTATTGTATGTGTTTTCAACTTTTGTAAGGCTAACGGTTAAGGTAACCATTTGTCGATTGGATCGGGTTAACTTCTAGGCTTTGACCATTGGCTTGTTGAATGAAATACGTTAGTAGGAAAAGTAATAGTATTATTTTATGTTGTACGTTCCTGATTTGGGTTCTCAGATGATGATGATCTGGAATCATCATATTTACTCTTTTTAATTTTCTTTTTCTTTTTGAACTTTGATTTGTAATGTATTATTTTTCTACTTCTTCTGTCTCTTCAAAATGTTTTTCATCCAACTGTTTTAAATTACCTATATTCTTAAAAGGTTTTTGTTGAATATGAACGTACCAATGGTGATTGTCTGTATTTATTATCAATTTCGAATTCTGTACGTTTTTCATTTAGTTTGTCTATTTGGTTTGTTTCATTTAATTGTGTGTTATATTCTGGAGTTCCTGCGTATATGAAAGTATCTGCTGGTGTCTCTAGCTCTTGTAGTCTCTGATATCCGCGTGTTCATACAGACGGACGGACAGACGGACAGACGGTCAGACGGACAAACGGACAGACAGAACGGACATGGCTAAATCGACTCGGCTGTTGATACTGATCAAGAATATATATACTTTTTATAGTCGGAGATGCTTCCTTATGCCTGTTACATACTTTTCACAAAACCATAATACCCTTTTTACCCATTTTTAATGGGTTCAGTGTATAAAAACTGTTTTTTAATAGGCCTGTTTTTTTTTTTTTACAGGGCTGTTTATAATGAGGCTGTTGTCACCGCTTCCATTTCGGTACCAGCTGCAGGTTGGGTCAGCTTTGTGACCGGTGCAGATAGCTCCTGAAGCAACCACGTCCGCATAGTAGCTAGGTAAACGCGAAGTTGACTGCTCCATGCTTCCTACCAATTCACATCCCACAGCTCCGATATAAGGCGGAACGTCCACCTGCCCTTCTGGGAGACGTTCCATTGCCTCTACCAGAAATCCTACACTACGCTTTCTGATTGTACTCTTGCTTGGTTTGCTGTCCGCCAACATAGGTCATCCTTTTTTTTTACATTTAAGAAAAAAATCATATCATAGAAATACATTTAGTTTCATATTTAAATATATTGTTTTTCTAGTATCACGAACCACTCATATCCTAATTGATTTAATAAAAACTTTGAACATCTTCATAACATTTATGATATCTGTTCTATATCAAATTAAATATTACGGTTTTATCCATTAATGAAAAAAATTAGCACCTGATAAATAATCAAGTATATTAGTGGTGGTGAGGGGTGTGGGGGGGGGGTGTTTGTTGTAGTACCAACAAAGCGCGTACTATAAATTTCGACACCGTTAAAAAAAAAACAAGTAAGAGTGCTCTAGTCGGGAGTGCCGGACTAGGAGATACCCTGAACCCAGTTCTGACATCCATTCATACTTGCCTAATAGTGTGCATACATACAGACACACACATACTGCAAGCTGTGCAAGCGGCTTAAGCAGTTAGCTTGCTTTTCACTGAGCCCCACACAATGGAAAGTAAAATCTTAAATAAATTCTGTGTTTACTGTCCGATCTTTCTAAAATTTGTTGGACATAACATTGGCTATAAAATGTGTGACCAAACCAAATTGCAAGGTCATACCTTCAAAAATTATCTTTTGGGGAGATTGGGGGGTGGTATCCAAAAAGTGAAATATTTGTTACATGTGTATGCTATTCGAGATTATACATGCCAAATTTGGGGCCTCTAGCTCTTATGACTTTTAAGTTAAGGCCCAAAAACGCTAGTCTGAAATCGAAATTTATCGATAACATTTAAACGGAATGAGTTATCGATAAAATGAAATAAACTTGATCTGTCCCGGGATTACGAGAACTTATTTTCCAAATATGAAGTCTCTAGCTCTTGTAGTCTCTGATATCCGCGTGTTCATACAGACAGACGGACGGACGGACGGACGGACGGAAAAGAAAAGCGAAATCTATTTTCTTAGCGATGAAGACATTTTAGTTTTCCAAACTGTCTTCATAGAAATAATCAGTCCCAGCAACCTAACAAAGGTAATGAAATCTACTAAAATCCTCACAGACATCCAAAAATGTGCAGAATTTAAAGAATTCGTCAGTAAGACTCATAATGAATTATTACACCCAGGTATAGAAAAACTCACCTCGTTTTTTGAAGAAAAGTACTATTACCCAGAATACCAAAACTTAACTCAAAACATTATTAATGTCTGTCAATCTTGCAATATTGCTAAAACAGAACACAGAGACACAAAGTTAGCATTGGAATTAACTCCAGAAACGTTTAATCCTATAGAAAACAAGTAAGAGTGCTCTAGTCGGGACTGCCCGACTAGGAGATACCCTGAACCCAGTTCTGACATCCATTCATACTTGCCTAATAGTGTGTATACAAACAAACACACCACACATTACTGCAAGCTGTGAAAACGGTTTAAGCAGTTATCTTGCTTTTTCACTGAGCCCCACACAATGGAAAGTTAAATCTTAAATAACTTCTGTGTTTATTGTCCGATCTTTTTGAAATTTGTAAGACATAACATTGGCTATAAAATGTGTGACCAAACCAAATTGCAAGGTCATACCTTCAAAAATGAGTTTTTTGAATTTTTGGGGGGATTGGGGGGTGGTATCCAAAAAGTGAAAAATTTGTTACATGTGTATGCTATTCGAGATTATACATGCCAAATTAGGGGCCTCTAGCTCTTATAACTTGTAAGTTATAGCCCAAAAACGCTGGTCTGAAATCGAAATTTATCGATAACTTTTGAACGGGACGAGTTATCGATAAATTTTAATAAACTTGATCTGTCCCGGCATTACGAGAACTTATATTCCAAATATGAAGTCTCTAGCTCTTGTAGTCTCTGATATCCGCGTGTTCATACAGACAGACGGACGGACGGACGGACGGACGGACGGACGGACGGACGGACGGACGGACGGACGGACGGACGGACAGACAGACAGACGGACATGGCTAAAACCATAATACCCTTTTTACCCATTTTTAATGGGTTCAGGGTATAAATATGTTATAGACTTTTACATGGTAGATAATAAACCATTTTTATCGTGCATAGACATATCTTTTAAATTCGCCTCCCTAATCGAAGTCAAAGGCAGAGATTCGTTAGAAGCCAAAAGAGTATTACTTAAAATCTATAATGAAATGGGAAAACCACAATAAGTAAAAGCAGATAAAGACTTAGCATTTATGTGAGCTTCATTAAGAATATGGTTAAAATCTGAAAGAATTGATATAAATATCTTAACAAGTAAAAATGGCATCTCTGATGATGAAAGATTCCATAAAACAGGTAACAAAAAGCTCAGAATCATAAATAGTGATTCAGATCCAGAAAATAGATTAACTCGATTCGAAATAATACTTTATACTTATAACCATAAAACTAAACACAACACAACAGATAGAACACCAGCAGATACTTTCATATACGCAGGAACCCCAGAATATAACACACAATTAAATAAAACAAACCAAATAGACAAAATAAATGAAAAACGTACAGAACTCGAAATTGATACCGAATACAGACAATCACCATTGGTACGTTCATAATCAACAAAAAACTTTTTAAAAGGATTTAATTTAAAACAGTTAGATGAAAAATATTTTGAAGAGACAGAATAGAAGTAGAACAAGTAAGAGTGCTCTAGTCGGGAGTGCCCGACTAGGAGATACCCTGAACCCAGTCCTTACAATCATTCGTACTACTCTAAACACACACATGCTGCAGTACAAGCAGTACAAGCAGTGCAAGCGGCTTAAGCAGTTAGCTTGCTCTTTCGCTGAGCCCCACACAATGGAAAGTTAAATCTTAAATAACTTCTGTGTTTATTGTCCGATCTTATTGAAATTGTTGGGGCAAGCAATTGTCGATAATATGTGTTACCAAACCAAATTGCAAGGTCGTACCTTCAAAAATGCGTTTTTTTAACTTTTGGGGGGTTTGGGGGGTGGTATCCAAAAAGTGAAATATTTGTTACATGTGTATGCTATAACTTTGAAGTTATGTCCCAAAAACGCTAGTCTAAAATCAAAATTTATCGATAACTTTTGAATGCGATGAGTTATCGATCAAATGAAATAAACTTGATCTGTCCCGGGATTAGGAGAACTTATGTTCCAAATATGAAGTCTCTAGCTCTTGTAGTCTCTGATATCTGTGTGTTCATACAGACGGACAGACGGACAGACAGACGGACATGGCTAGATCGACTCGGCTGTTGATACTGATCAATAATATATATACCTTATATGGTCGGAGATGCTTCCTTATGCCTGTTACATACATTTGCACAAAACCATTATACCCTTTTTACCCATTTTTAATGGGTTCAGGGTATAACAATCCACAACCGAAGGTAGATATTCAAAATCACCCCAAAACTTTTGAAATAAAATACGTAGAGCCTAATATAATGTTAACTTGGAATTTACCCCAAACCATTTTAAATGAAAGTTGTTTGAATAGAGAAATAATTATAATAGAAAATAATAATATTATAGGAGAAATTTTAATTACTAGTATAGATTATACACAAATGATTTATGTGAACAATATCGTAACTAAATTATAAGCAATTTCCTGCATTCAAGCAAAGGAAATGATACAAGAACAAACGAAACATTATAACACATTCGAAATTAAAGCTCTAACAACACTTATGTATAATTGTTATAATTACATTAATAACATATTTTAGCTATAAGTACAAAAAACATACCACAAAAAAAAAATAAAATAAAATCTGATAGATTTAAGAAACAAACAGAAACCTCACAATCAAATATTATACCCCCCAAATCCAATATCAAACCAAAACGAAATAATTGTCATCGACCCAACACCATATCCTAAGATAATCGCCAGAGGACAGGCTAAATTTTAAGGACGGGGAAGTGACATATGTATTGCACCTAATACCTATTATGTACTCGCACCCAAATTATGATATCATGTAATAAGATACCACTGGGGGAAATAACAATTCAAGCGCTCGCACGTACACATAGTTAATGTAAACACACGCTTGAATCGCAATTTCTATCAAAGGGTCAATTCTGTCGACGTGGCATAAGTCCAGGCTGATGTAAGACACCCTAAATCTTTCGTCATAATTTTAAGAGAGATCCATCTGATCTCTGATTACATAGGAGCAGAAAGCTCAATCTCTTAAAAGTCCAATCTTTCAAAAGCTCATCAGCAAAGATTTATTAAGCGCCCAATATCACTTTATTCTTAAGTCGAGATTAGCATAGCACCTGAAAGTAGGTATCTACTTAATATGCAAGTACCGCCCTCTGTCGGCCGTTTACTCAGACGCGACATGTGTTGCTTGCGAAATCTGTTGTTTAATTTATTTTGGTACTTCTGTTTGGTGTCATCTCTTTTCCGGAAGGATGGCATCCTTGCAACTTAGCTGATCGTTGGGAGCTGCATGACTAGCAACTCTAACGAGAGAGAGGGAAATGCAGGATGCTTTCACTGAAGAGCGTCCTGTGGCATGATGAGTGAAAACAGTATCTCAATATACTAAGCTTAGAATTAGAATGATTCAGAAATCTAAATAATTAAGATAAATGAATTAGGAAAACAAAAAAATTAAATATAACAAGTGAGAACGTTGCAGTCGGGCGGAGCCGACTGCGTAATACTCTGATACCATTTTAAGAACAGCTGAAAGCAAGTGAACAGAACATTTTTGCTGGTGTTTGGGTGACCCGAAATCGGCCTTTCAAGTTTTTGGGGACTGGAGGGGCGTGGTCGATCTTAAGAGGGGGTGACCAGAAGTCTATTTTCCAAATTTGGTGATTTTAGCTCTAAAACTGTGGAAGATATACATTTTCGCGATTTTTGGGGGCGGGAGGAGACGTGGCCCCAAAAATTTTCCGATCTTTAGAGGGGGTGACAAGAAGTCTATCTTCCAATTTTGGTGACTCTAGCTCTAAAACTGTGGAAGATATAAACTTTCGCGATTTTTGGGGGCGGGAGGAGACGTGGCCCCAAAAATTTTTTCCGAACTTTAGAGGGAGTGACAAGAAGTCTATCCTACAAATTTCTTGACTCTAGCTCTAAAACTGTGGAAGATATACATTATCGCGATTTTTGGGGGCGGGAGGGGGCGTGGCCCCAAATTTTTTCCGATCTTTAGAGGGGGTGACAAGAAGTCTATCTTCCAATTTTGGTGACTCTAGCTCTAAAACTGTGGAAGATATAAGCTTTCGCGATTTTTGGGGGCGGGAGGAGACGTGGCCCCAAAAATTTTTTCCGATCTTTAGAGGGAGTGACAAGAAGTCTATCCTACAAATTTCTTGACTCTAGCTCTAAAACTGTGGAAGATATACATTATCGCGATTTTTGTGGGCGGGAGGGGGCGTGGCCCCAAATTTTTTCCGATCTTTAGAGGGGGTGACAAGAAGTCTATCTACCAATTTTGGTGACTCTAGCTCTAAAACTGTGGAAGATATAAGCTTTCGCGATTTTTGGGGGCGGGAGGGGGCGTGGCCCCAAAAATTTTGGCCGATCTTTAGAGGGAGTGACAAGAAGTCTATCCTACAAATTTCTTGACTCTAGCTCTAAAACTGTGGAAGATATACATTATCGCGATTTTTGGGGGCGGGAGGGGGCGTGGCCCCAAATTTTTTGCCGATCTTTAGGGGGGCTGACAATAAGTCTATCCTCAAATTTTGGTGACTCTAGCTCTAAAACTGTGGAAGATATACATTTTCGCGATATTTGGGGGCGGGCGGGGCGTGGCCCCAAAATTTTTTGTCCGATCTTTAGAGGACTTGACCAGAAGTCTACCCTCAAAGTTTGGTGGCCCTAGCTCTTAAACTGTGCGAGATATAGGCTTCCGTGTTTCGTGGGGGCGGGGTGGCTGGGGGGCGTTCTAGTGGGCGTGGCCGGAAAATCCAGGACGCAATCTTTTGGGCTGGTCAGCCCTAGTCTAAATTCCAAATTTGGGGACTCTAGCTTCAAAATTGCGGGAAATATACACGTGTTATCGAATTGTGCATTCATGTATATCGATTTTCGCGATTACGGGGGCGGGAGTGGGCGTGGTCGAAATTTTGTTTCTGTAATCTGTAGAGGACGTCACCAGTAATATATATTCCAAATATGGTGACTTTAGCTCTAAAACTGCGGGAGATATAAGCATTTCAAATTAATTTTGGAGGGGGGGCTGGTGGGCGTAATAATGGGCGTGGCCGATTAACCTAGGATCCAATTTTTCGGGAGGTCACCAGCAATATACCTACCAAATTTGATTACTCTAGCTTCAAAATTGTGGGAGTTATTCACGTTTAATCGATTTGTGATTTGAGGTGTATCGACATATTATCGATTTGCCAGCCTCCCAGAGGGCGTGGCATAAATTTGGAATAAACTTGATCTGAAGCAGATAGCTATAATCATAACGCAAAATATTTCAAGAGTCTATCTAATATCGTTTCGGAAATACGTGCGTTCATCCAGACAGACAGACGGACAGACGGACGGCCTGACGGACATTCGACAAAACCAATATACTATGAGTACCTTCGGTATCAGAGTATAAAAAGGATATATTATAGAATATTATATATATATATAAATAAATATAAGAATGGAAGTTTCGAGGCGTTGACTTGGTGGCGGAAAAGATAGCTCCAAAGAAAAACAGTATAAAGTTGATCAGAGCCCATTTAAAAAAAACGATCAACAAAAATAAAGTATTGAAGAGAAATATTCTACTTTCAATATAAAATACGAACGAATGAAATAAATATGATTGTTAAATATAATTATTAATATAATTAAATAAAATAAAGATGTATTCAATTTAAAAAAATCTTATATTAAAACATATAGCGGATTTAGGAGTATGTTAGATATACTCATATAATATATATATATATAATATAATATTATTATATATATATATATACATATATTAATCATCCCTTAAAAATGTTGCCCTTAGCAGGTACACGACGCTAGTCATTGGCCGATTCATGATGTGTGTGTGTGACTTACACTCACACTGCTGAAGCCGTTAAAAAGATTCCTAGCGCACAAGTGTGGCGGTATCCTTTGATGTCTTATCATTAGCGGCACGATCCTTTGATCTATTCTCATTAGATCGTAAACCACTCAACCACTCGGGTCTTAGGCAGAATCTAGAGCTCAGACTTTTAGAAAGAGCAAGAGGTAGGAGCCATAGGTCGCAAATTAGAAACGATCCAATTCGTAGGATACTTGAGCAGGCGCGAAATACATGTGCAAGGCGAAGTGCTCGAATACAAGCACGTCGGGAGGCTTTCGACGCCAATATACGTAATGCGACTCAAATAGGGCACATCGTGCGAATACCCTTCCAGAAGATGGAGCTGGTCAGGCTATACGAACTTTAGGTGATATGATAGTCGCCTTTAATAGAATGGTCAAACAGTGCCCAGATCAGGTTTGCATTTGTTTCACAGGCCTTTGGTTTCCACATCAAGTGGACAAAATTTCCCGGGAAGTTGTAGTTCAGAAATTAGTGCAGATATTTTAAGTCTTTCTACAATTTTCCCTTCCTGCAATAACAAATATAGTTTTTGCAAGACATGCAGCAGGAGCATAAAATTAGGCTAATTTGTATCGTCCCTCCCAAGGTCCTTTAGTGAAGCCGAGGTAGTTCAGATACACATCAATCGTAGAATGGAATATAGCCATGATTTCATGGCTGAATCCATTAGGCCCTCTAAAATTGCTGATGCAATCAGATTTCTAGTTGACACAGAGCCCTACAGGAAACACCAGATTGTAATTAATGAAAACTGGTTATCTGATATAGTTCCATTTGTTGCATCAGCTGAAGATAGGGACTGAGGTACAGAGCTAATAGAAAGATCTGCTCAATCTTCCACAAATGACCAAAATAATGTGGAAGAAAAAATATAAGTCCAGGAGGCCAGGAAACTTAGCTAGAAAATGTTCCACTTGAGAACTTAGCTGTGCAGGGGATAGTTTTGGCACAGCGACCTTTAGATTTTATTGCAGATTGCGATTCCGAGGAGCTGGCCCCCCCCAACAATATTTGCTGGCATTAAAAGAAAATGCTCAGAAAGTTTTACAACCATAGTTAGATCTGAGCTTAGAAATTTCGATAGAAGAGGTTGTAGAACAGATAAATTATTTCATTACTTTAACAAGTAAGAGTGCTCTAGTCGGGAGTACCCGACTACGAGATACCCTGAACCCAGTCCTTACAATTATTCGTACTAATCTAAACACACAAATGCTGCGGTACAAGCAGTACAAGCAGTGCAAGCGGTTTAAGCAGCTAGCTAGCATTTTCGCTGAGCCCCACACAATGGAAAGTTAAATCTTAAATAACTTCTGTGTTTATTGTCCGATCTTATTGAAATTTTTTGGGCAAACAATTGTCAATAATTTGTGTGCAAATTGCAAGGTCGTACCTTCAAAAATGGGTTTTTTTTACTTTTGGGGGGCTTGGGGGTGGTATCCAAAAAGTGTGTTACATGTGTATGCTATTCAAGACTTTACATGCCAAATTTGGGGCCTCTAGCCCTTATAACTTTGAAGTTATGTCCCAAAAACGCTAGTCTGAAATCGAAATTGATCGATAACTTTTGAATGTGACAAGCTATCGATGAAATGAAATAAACTTGATCTGTCCCGGGACTAGGAGAACTTATATTCCAAATATGAAGTCTCTAGCTCTTATACTCTCTGATATCCACGTGTTCATACAGACGGACGGATAGACGGTCAGACGGACAGACGGACAGACAGACAGACGGACATGGCTAAATCGACTCGGCTGTTGATACTGATCAAGAATATATATACTTCATATGGTCGGAGATGCTTCCTTATGCCTGTTACATACTTTCGCACAAAACCATAATACCCTTTTTACCCATTTTTAATGGGTTCAGGGTATAAAAAGTTAGAAATGATTAATATTAGGAATAATACATCAATTTGCTTACGTAAGCACAGCGCCACTCATGGCATTTCCGCGACAAACGCCCTAAATGAAGACCACTTCAACAATTTAATTCGCCACGATGATGGTTATAGGGTTTCGAAAGGTATTCGCATTGGGAAGCAGAAAAGAAGAAAGTGATGGCTATGATTAGGCAGTAAGGTCTTCCGACCTTTTTTATAACATTTTCGGCAGCAGAAACCAGGTGGATGGAGCTGTTAGTTATGCTATCTAAAAACGTTGATAAGATAGACATTTCAGAGGATCTAGCATCAAATTTAAATTTTAATGATAAGGTCTTATCAGAGCTGATCCAGTGACTTGTGCTAGGTATTTTGATTTTCGATATAGGCAGCTTCTAAAGCTAATGAAAAACAAGTGAGAACGTTGCAGTCGGGCGTAGCCGACTGCGTAATACTCTGATACCATTTTAAGAACAGCTGAAAGCAAGTGAACAGAACATTTTTGCTGGTGTTTGGGTGACCCGAAATCGGCCTTCCAAGTTTTTGGGGACTGGAGGGGCGTGGTCGATCTTAAGAGGGGTGACCAGAAGTCTATTTTCCAAATTTGGTGATTTTAGCTCTAAAACTGTGGAAGATATACATTTTTTTGGGGGCGGGAGGGGGCGTGGCCCCAAATTTTTTCCGATCTTTAGAGGGGGTGACAAGAAGTCTATCTTCCAATTTTGGTGACTCTAGCTCTAAAACTGTGGAAGATATAAGCTTTCGCGATTTTTGGGGGCGGGAGGAGACGTGGCCCCAAAAATTTTCCGATCTTTAGAGGGGGTGACAAGAAGTCTATCTTCCAATTTTGGTGACTCTAGCTCTAAAACTGTGGAAGATATAAACTTTCGCGATTTTTGGGGGCGGGAGGAGACGTGGCCCCAAAAATTTTTTCCGATCTTTAGAGGGAGTGACAAGAAGTCTATCCTACAAATTTCTTGACTCTAGCTCTAAAACTGTGGAAGATATACATTATCGCGATTTTTGGGGGCGGGAGGGGGCGTGGCCCCAAATTTTTCCGATCTTTAGAGGGGGTGACAAGAAGTCTATCTTCCAATTTTGGTGACTCTAGCTCTAAAACTGTGGAAGATATAAGCTTTCGCGATTTTTGGGGGCGGGAGGAGACGTGGCCCCAAAAATTTTTTCCGATCTTTAGAGGGAGTGACAAGAAGTCTATCCTACAAATTTCTTGACTCTAGCTCTAAAACTGTGGAAGATATACATTATCGCGATTTTTGTGGGCGGGAGGGGGCGTGGCCCCAAATTTTTTCCGATCTTTAGAGGGGTGACAAGAAGTCTATCTTCCAATTTTGGTGACTCTAGCTCTAAAACTGTGGAAGATATAAGCTTTCGCGATTTTTGGGGGCGGGAGGAGACGTGGCCCCAAAAATTTTTTCCGATCTTTAGAGGGAGTGACAAGAAGTCTATCCTACAAATTTCTTGACTCTAGCTCTAAAACTGTGGAAGATATACATTATCGCGATTTTTGGGGGCGGGAGGGGGCGTGGCCCCAAATTTTTTCCGATCTTTAGAGGGGGTGACAAGAAGTCTACCCTCAATGTTTGATGGCCCTAGCTCTTAAACTGTGCGAGATATAGGCTTCCGTGTTTCGTGGGGGCGTTCTAGTGGGCGTGGCCGGAAAATTCAGGTCGGAATCTTTTGGGGTGGTCAACCCTAGTCTAAATTCCAAATTTGGGGACTCTAGCTTCAAAATTGCGGGAAATATACACGTGTTATCGAATTGTGCATTCATGTATATCGATTTTCGCGATTACGGGGGCGGGAGTGGGCGTGGTCGAAACTTTTCTGTGATCTGTATAGGACGTAACCAGTAATCTATATTTCGAATATGGTGACCTTAGCTCCAAAACTGCGTGAGATATTATTTTGGGAGGGGGGGGCTGGTGTGCGTAATAATGGGCGTGGCCGATAAATCCACCATCCAATTTTTTCGGGAGGTCATCAGCAATATACATACCAAATTTGATTACTCTAGCTTCAAAATTGTGGGAGATATTCACGTTTAATCGATTTGTGATTTGAGTGTATCGACATGTTATCGATTTGCCAGCCTCCCAGAGGGCGTGGCATAAATTTGGAATAAACTTGATCTGAAGCAGATAGCTATAATCATAACGCAAAATATTTCAAGAGTCTATCTACTATCGTTTCGGAAATACGTGCGTTCATCCAGACAGACAGACGGACAGACGGACGGCCTGACGGACATTCGACAAAACCAATATACTATGAGTACCTTCGGTATCAGAGTATAATAAAGGCGGTGTTTCCTGTGGCCATAGAGTCATTAAATTTTATTGACGAGTAGAGTTTCAGCAAAGAGGCTCACCACATATTCACGGCATGTTTTGGCTTAAAGACGCCCCCAAGATTGACTCAAACGATGAGTCTAGTATTCCCCCGTTAATTATACTCTGATACCGAAGGTACTCATAGTATATTGGTTTTGTCGAATGTCCGTCAGGCCGTCCGTCTGTCCGTCTGTCTGTCTGGATGAACGCACGTATTTCCGAAACGATATTAGATAGACTCTTGAAATCTTTTGCGTTATGATTATAGCTATCTGCTTCAGATCAAGTTTATTCCAAATTTATGCCACGCCCACTGGGAGGCTGGCAAATCGATAACATGTCGATACACCTCAAATCACAAATCGATTAAACGTGAATACTCCCCAATTTTGAAGCTTTGAGTAATCAAATTTGGTAGGTATATTGCTGGTGACCTCCCGAAAAAATTGGATCCTAGGTTAATCGGCCACGACCATTATTACGCCCACCAGCCCCCCTCCGAAATTAATTTGAAATGCTTATATCTCCCGCAGTTTTAGAGCTAAAGTCACCATATTTGGAATATACTGGTGACGTCCTCTACAGATTACAGAAACAAAATTTCGACCACGCCCACTCCTGCCCCCGTAATCGCGAAAATCGATATACATGAATGCACAATTCGATATCACGTGTATATTTCCCGAATTTTGAAGCTAGAGTCCCAAATTTGGAATTTAGACTAGGGCTGACCAGCCCAAAAGATTGCGTCCTGGATTTTCCGTCCACGCCCACTAGAACGCCCCCAGCCACCCCGCCCCCACGACACACGGAAGCCTATATCTCGCACATTTTAAGAGCTAGGGCCACCAAACTTTGAGGGTAGACTTCTTGTCACCCCTCCAAAGATCGGAAAAAATTGGGGCCACGCCCCCTCCCGCCCCCAAAATCGCGAAAATGTATATCTCCCACAGTTTTAAAGCTAAAATCACCAAATTTGGAAAATAGACTTCTGGTCACCCTCTTAAGATCGACCACGCCCCTCCAGTCCCCAAAAACTTGGAGGCCGATTTCGGGTCACCCAAACACCAGCAAAAATGTTCTGTTCACTTGCTTTCAGCTGTTCTTAAAATGGTATCAGAGTATTACGCAGTCGGCTCCGCCCGACTGCAACGTTCTCACTTGTTTATTGATCAGTTTATCACAACTGATACCCGTAACCCGGATGTAGCTCCATTCTTGGAGTATCAAATGCACAATTACGGGCATTCATGTAGGCGTGAAGTTAGAGGAAAGCAAATATGTAGATTCGGTATTCCATACCCTCCCATGCTTCAAACAGAGATTCTTTTCCCATTAGGAGAAGATGCTCTAAATGTAGATGAGCATCGTAGAAATTTCGAAAAAATTCAAAATTTATTAGAGTATCCGTTTGATCATGAAACCATAGAGCGTCTTAGCGATTTTAATAACTTTTTGTCCCATGATCAACTTAACCTTAGTTATGAGTGCTATTAAATGCATTTAGGTCGATTATAAGGAAACCAAAAATATTTTTGAAGCACTCAATCGCAGCTAGTAAGCTTAACGCTTATAATACTCACCTTCTTCTACTACAGCGAGCTAATATTGATATTCAGTTTATATTAGATCCCTATGAATTTCCAAATTAATGCGTGAAGCAGTTAGTGAGATTAGTAGGGGCAATGTAACTATTAAACAAAAGTTACAACACATAGGACACAAGTTCATTTCGGGTACGGAAATATCCGCCCAGAAAGCAGTTTACTGCTGCTTAGGTATGCATTTGTCCGAAAGCAGTATCACTGATGTATTTATAACCAGAGTATCGGGTTAGAATCCTGAAGTCTAGGGCTCGGCTGCAGAATCTACCCGTGGATTCAACAGCAATATTTGAGCTAGGTCTGCTCGACCCCTATGTTCAGCGCCCCGACGCTTTAGAAAGCTTATGCTTAGCTGATTTTGCGGCTTTTTATAGTTTCAGCAAACGGCATAGTGGTCGCCAATATAATGATGGTCAAAATTACATCAAAACGCCAAGGTCTCAATCATTAGTTTACGCACCTCGCGATAATAGTGGTTTCATTAGGAAAAGATTTAGACCGTGTATAAACCGGTATAGACGATTCAATATCAATACTGATGGGATCAATTATTTGAGAGAGTTAGCCATGCTATATGTCTCGTGGAGGGATGAGAATTTGGAATTAGTAATTCGGAATTGCGAGTTATTTTGTGGCCAACACCAAGAGTTAATTGAGACAAATCGTAGGAAATATAATAGTTTGATGATAGTGAGCTTCAGGATGCACTCAGTAGTGCAATTGAGGATCTGAATAAAATTGATAGTCAGGAAGTAGTAGATGAAGGATTTAGAGTGTTAGGCTTTCCAGAAATAAATCCTCAGTTAAACGTCTTAGGAGATAGGGACGTATATATAAGCTGGCGGCTATAATTTCAGCTCAAAGCTTAACAAATATCGTCAGATTGCTTAATTGAAGGCACAAAAATATCTCACCCATGTTTTGCATAATGCCAGCAACATATCCGTCTACTACGAATTTGTTGGAGGTGGCGCTGGTGTCGGCAAGTGCCGACTTATATCAGCAATTTTTCAATCTTTGTCCGTAACATATAACAGCAAACCAGGAAGTGATCCAAATATAATTAAAGTTTTATTGTGTGCACCCACAGGTAAAGCTGCTTTCGGAATCAGTGGTTCGACACTGCACTCCATGTTTTCACATCCAATAAACCAATCCGGTTCAGATTTGATGGCCTTAAGCCATGATTTAGTTAACACTTTGCATTCAAGGTTTATTGACCTTAAGCTCATTATTATTGATGAAATATCAATGGTAGGTTCCAAAATGTTTTCCCATTTGGACACCCGTCTGAAGCAAATCTTCAAAAATACTTCTCCATTTGGTGGTATTTCTGTGTTCGGGGATCTACGACAGTTACCACCAGTAGGCGATCGTTGAATATTTTAATCCAACTCAAATGATCCCTATAGTGCAATTTTTCAATATTTTTCGACCGCCAATGATCTTATTAAAGCTACACATTTAAGTTCGGCGAATAGGCAAAGAATTTTAGATGCCGTTAGTAGCTTCAAATCGTCCGAAACAGAGGGATTGTGTAGGTCCGTTCTTTTAAAAACAACTGCCAAATACATGAAACGGTCAATGTAGATACTGGGGATGGGATAGTAAATGGGGCAAAGTGGTTGTCCACACTTGCCCTCGCATGCAGCGTGCTGCAGTATACGTAGCTTGTAGTCGAGCAACAACTGCTTTAGGTTTGTTTATAATTGGAGATTTTCTTCCTCCTAGGCCTCCCACAAATGATGATAAGGTTCAGAACCAAATTCAGAAATTGCGGACTGAGAAACTACTTCGAACACATTATGATTATTTAGTTGACAGTTTCGCCCTACACGTTTTCTTCCACAACACACAAAGCATTCACTGTCACATTGAAGACATTCGTGCAGATAAGCTAATGCTTCAGTCGTCTGTTCTATGTTTCGTTGAAGCGTCTTCATACGCAAACGAAAATGTTGATATTCCTGGGCTTACTATTGCGATACGTCTAGATTGTGAGGTAATTCCCGACGCAGTTCGATCTAAGAGGGGCATCATCATTTACATTAGGAATGAACTTTTTAACAATGTTTCATATTGTTTTTGCGGTAGAAAAACATCTGGATATATACATGAAGGCACAATTCGATAACACGTGTATATTTCCCGCAATTTTGAATATGAGTCCCAAAATTAGGAGTTTAGACTAGGGCTGACCAGCCCAAAAGATTTCGTCCTGGTTTTCCCACTAGAACGCCCCCTTCCACCCGCCCACACGAAACACGGAAGCCTCTATCTCGCACAATTTAAGAGCTAGGAACACCAAACTTTGAGGGTAGACTTCTGGCCAAGTCCTCTAAAGATCGGCCACGCCCCCTCCCTCCCCCAAAATCGCGCAAATGTATATCTTTCACAGTTTTAGAGCTAAAATCACCAAATTTGAAATATGGATTCTTCTTAAGATCGACCTCTTAAGATCGACCACGCCCCCTCCCGTCTCCAAAAACTTTGAAGGCCCATTTCTGGTCACCCATACAGCAGCAAACATGTTTTGTTCACTTGCTTTCAGCTGTTCTTAAAATGGTATCAGAGTATTACGCAGTTGTCTCCGCCCATATAGATCTCAGTGAGCGCAATCATCAGCTCGGGTCCACGTAAGGTCCCGGTCGTATTGGCCGTGCTGGTACCGTGCATCGTCAAACCCTGTAGGCATGCTCCATTGCCAATAACGATAGCAATGGATTCTTCGCATTTATAATTGATTTTTGGAGTAACTGAGTTCTATGGTCTAATGTCCAGTATCCTTTGCTTGGATGAAGGTTCGTCTACACATTGTATTGCATACTACGAGTACCGCAGCTCACTAGGGTGGCTTGTACGATTCTTTGTATGTTTGCATCGGATATTCTTTCTTACTACCACCGAAAGTAAGTAAAAATGCCGAATAACTTCAACTCTTCGGTGATTACTTTGATAAATAGCGGGATTGAAATGGAAATGTGCGTCTGTCTGTCTGTCCGTCCGTCCGTCCGACCGTCTGTATGAGCACGCGGATATCAGAGACTATAAGAGGTAGAGACTTCATATTTGGAATATAAGTTTTCGTAGTGCCGGGACAGATCAAGTTTATTTCTTTTTATCGATAACTCGACCCATTCAAAAGTTATCGATCAATTTCGATTTCAGACTAGCGTTTTTTCGCTATAACTTACAAGTTATAAGAGCTAGAGGCCCCTTATTTGGCATGTATAATCTCGAATAGCATACACATGTAACAAATTTTTCACTTTTTGATACCACGCCCCGATTTCCCCCAAATTTTAAAAAACGCATTTTTGAAGGTACGACCTTGCAAATTGGTTTGGTCACACATTTTATAGCCAATGTTATGTCCTAATTTCAGAAAGATCGGACGATAAACACAGAAGTTTTTAAAGATTTTACTTTCCATTGTGTTGGGCTCGGTGAAAAGCAAGCTAACTGCTGAAACCGCTTGCACTGCTTGAACTGCAGCATGTGTGTGTTTAGACTAGTATGCATGATTGTAAGGACTTGGTTCAGGGTATCTCCTAGTCGGGCACTCCCGACTAGAGCACTCTTACTTGTTTTTTTTTTATTTATTTATTTATTTATTTATTTATTTATTGTCGACTATTGACAGTCGACACAAAAGAATTTATAAAAAATTATAAAACATTTAAATGTATATAAAAAATTTTCATAAGATTTAAAATAGTATATATATTAAATTAAAGATATAAAGTTAAAATTACGTTAGGTAAATCATTGGTCCAACATTTGTTGCAAGGATTGGGGAAAACCCAGAAAACCCCAATCAAACCAAAAATCAATAAAAATTTGTTTAGTAGTTTGTTAATATTTAAAAGGAAACAAGTATTTATAATGAGTTAGTATATACTATTAGAAAGTATTTTATAAAGTGAAAAATAGAAGATAGAGAGAGAATAAAAAAAATAAAGGAGCGAATTAAAGAAAGAAAAATGAAAATAGATTTAATTAAATACGGGCAGAGGAGTCCCGTAAATACAAAAGAATATAAGATTTTATTAGTGGGAGAGAGAGCTCAACCGAGATGACATGGAACACTTTGTTGTAGTCCTTGCAAAGAACACGAAGAGGATTGTGCATGAAGGTAAAATCAAGGGGACGTAGTTTCTAGTTGGCCTACTAGGAACAAAAAAGTTTAGGCGAGCTAACAGAAAGGAAGAGTCTATGTCGCCGTTAATTAACTTTTGTACGAAGACAACACCAAGCGTTATTCTACGGTTAAGTAACGACGGAAGATTAATAAGTAAAAGCCTACTCGCATACGATGGCAAACGGAGATTGGGATCCCAGTTAAGTCCACGTAAGGCAAAGAGCAGAAATTGCTTCTGCACGGATTCTATTCGCTCTTGGAAGTTTTGGTACTGCGGACACCAAATACATGAGCAGTATTCAAGGATAGGACGAACTAAAGAAACATATAGCAGTTTAGTGGTGAAAGGATCGTTAAATTCTTTCGACCAACGCTTAATAAAGCCAAGTACACCTTTGGCCTCATTAGTGATAGTCGACATATGCATATTAAAGTTAAGCTTGTTGTCAAAAATGACTCCAAGATCTTTAACTGTAAAGATACGTTGCAATGTAACATTGTCAATCGTATAAGTGGTTAAGTAGGATCTAGTCCGACTAAAAGTCATGAACATACATTTTGAACAATTCAGATGCAGTTGATTGGCCGAACACCAACGCTGCATAGAGTTCAAATCATTTTGCAGATGACTATGATACAAGGGATCGGTGTACGAAAAAATGAGTTTCACATCATCGGCGTACATAAGAATACGAGAGTGTGATATGATAGAAGGCAGGTCATTAATGAAGAGAGTAAACAATAAAGGTCCAAGATGACTACCTTGGGGTACACCAGAAGTAACGTGAACCATTTTCGAGGTAGTCGACCTAAGCAATACTCTTCGAGTGCGACCTTTCAAATAGGTGGCAATCCATAAAAGAAATGAGGGAGGGAATCCTAAACAATCAAGCTTATATAGCAATATATCATGGTTAACAGAGTCAAATGCTTTACTGAAGTCAGTATATATAACGTCAGTTGCATTTTCGATAGAAATGCATAATTTTCCAGGGAGGTAAACTCAAGCAAGTTGGTCGTAGTGGACCGACTCGTAATAAAACCATGTTGGGCAGGGGAAATAATCGAATTACAAATATGTTGCAAAGTCGAATTAAGGATTTTTTCAAACAATTTTGTAATGGCTGATAACTTTGCAATGCCTCTGTCGTTCGAAATATCTGCCTTCCCACCTTTTTTATGTAAAGGAATAACAAACGATTCCTTCCATATAGATGGGAAGACTGCAGAATCAAGGGATAGATTAAAAAGCTTAAGCAATGGTTGAGTAAGTGAAGTACAACACTCCTTAAGCACAGAACTAGGCATGTTGTCAGGCCCTGGAGATAAAGAAGATTTTAGAGATTTAATAGAAGCTAGAAGTGAAGTGATACAGATGGTTGGAGTAAATAGGTGGTTAGAAGATGAAATTTGAATAGGATAAGACACATTAGTAGGGGTGACAGAGGAATAGGTTGACTGAAAAAATTAAGCAAATAAGTCAGAAGCAGCGGAATCATTACTAGCTTTTTCTATCCCAAGAAAAAACGAAGAAGGGAAACCAGAAGATTTGCGGTTAGAATTCACAAAATTATAAAATTGTTTAGGATCCTGACTAAACTGACGTTTGCAGCGAGCAAGATAATTCTCGTAGCATTGAGAGTTTAGAAGAAAAGTTTGACTTGGCTATAGAGTATTTAGACAAGTCGAAATTAGAGCCAGACTTCTTAAATTTTTGAAAACATTTTGATTTTTGGTTTTTTAAGTAAGAAAGTCTTGGCGTGAACCATGGTGGTATCTTTAAACCAGATGTTCGAACGTATTTTGGTATACAAACGCCAAAGAGCGCATATATGTTTTCGTAGAATCTTTTAATATCTACATCTATATCAACAGCATTGTCTAAAAAAGACCAATCAGTGGAAAAAATAAGCTGATTAAGTAGGGTGTAATTCCCCTTACGAAAACAAAATATTGGCATATTTGAGGTTGGTGAAGGTAAGGCGGAGGCCTTTTGAACAGAAAAGAGACATTTCTAAAGTGGGATGGTAAGAATCTTCAGGGACTGTTATTGGAAGTGACCTGGACCCAGAAGCACTGGGACAGTCGTTGATAAAAACGAGATCAAGTATTCTATTCAATTGGTTATGAATTGAATTGATCTGAAACAACGAAAGATCAAGCATGCCATCAAGAAAATCATGCTGAGCTGACGGAATAAGATAATTTGTGCTGCTGAAAAATGACCATATGATATTTGGCAGATTAAAATCGCCTAAAACCACAAAAAAGGTCATTATCACGCACATGGGTAGAAACTTCTCTGATATAAGATATGTGTCTCATATAAACTTGAATATCAGAAGATGGAGGGATATAAGAGCAAGTAATAAAAAGAGCCTTTGATGGGAATATTACTTTAACAGCAACAATTTCTACATCAGCGGGCATAGTAAAATTAAAAATTTCCGATTGGAGCGTGGCTTTAATGGCAATTAGAACACCACCACCTCTAGTCGGCCGGTCACGTCTATAGATATTAAAATTATTTGAAAAAATTTCGCAATCAGTAACAGTAGTGCTTAACCAAGTTTTAGAGAAAGCGATAATATCTGACTCAAAAGATGTGCTATTAGAGAATAGACTTTTAAGTTTAGACATAAGGCCTCTAACATTCTGATATTGAATGGTAGTTAAATCAAAAATCAGTTTTTTAAGGGATTGCTGGATGCCGAACTACCAGCTGGAAGTGAGACAGGTGGAGGGGTGTCTCTTTTTCTTGGCATAAATACATGAACTATCATGTGTGGTGGCCAAAATTTCGGGTCACAAATTATGTGGAAAGTGTCATTCGGAACACTTATTTTGAAAGAAGATATTTCACGAGGTGACGAAAAGGTAAATTTGGTAACTAATACGCTAGCGGTAGTTTTGCTAGCAATTTATGAGATTATAGAATCTGAAGTAGTATCAGAAGCAAGCCTAGATATAAAAACTTGCTTCCTAGGGGCAACCACATTTAAAACTGGTGGTTGCGCTGAAATTGCAATATTATTGTTGCTAATTCCAGTTGTAATCGGGCTATGAGAAGTTCTGCGTTTCCGCCGAGAAGCAACTCGCACCGATGTTGAAAGATCTACAGAAGGGGGTATGATAGGATCCACTGTGGTCGGTAGTGGAGTAATTTGGAGGGATGGAGAAGGAGACAAAGAAAGTATTGGCGAAACGTTCACATTTTTTGGAGTTGCCAAAAGAGTCGGAGTACACTGGACAGCAGAAGGCGGCACAAGTACAGGCACACTTAAGAAGTGCGACTCTAACTGGCGAGCAGGGGGGGACTGAAATTTATATTGGCTAAGCAGTTCAGCGCTTGATTCGAAATCATTCGCAAGAAGCTTAGCCACAGTTTGCAATTTAGTAAACTGATTTCTCACGGAATTATACATGCGTGAGAAGTCAGTTTGTATGTCTATGCATACTGGGCACGACCATTTTAAGCCACCGCTGCATTTTTTAGCAATTGCAATTTTAGCAATTTTTTGCAATTGACCTGCACATTTAGCATGCATAATATTATCACACAACCAACAGAAAATAAATTGTGGCTGTGCAGCATCATCAGCATCATCAGCCTGCTTAAAAGTGCAATTTAGTTTGCAGCACGACATATTGACTTCTGGGGTCTAACAAATTACACAAATATGACACAAAAATTTGCGAGAGCGCAAAACAAAGACGTAGAAATTGAAGCGAAATAAAAAAAAAGCACTCGAGTTTAACTCAAAACTAGAGTAAATACACAAATAATTCGTGTGAAGAACAAAACAACAGCAAAAAGTTAGGTGAGCGCGATGCACAAAGAGAATATGCACAAGCGAACACACGCACAAACAGATGCTTGCAAACAAAAGCACCGAAACAAGATAAGCAGAAGAAAAAAAGAACACAAACAACAAGTGCAGAACTGACGCCGCGTTAATAAATTGAATAATTGCTATTATTCTATGCACAGCTGATAAAACTTTGCACAAAAACCAAAGCGTTATCACTTGACCACAATATTGGGACAATTTTAGATAATTAAATGCTTTAACAGCGTTAAGAAAAAATAAAAGTTGCAGAGCACAATAAAACACGTCAATTACACTCAAGCTGAGATCTCTTGTTTTCAAATATAAAATAATTGTAATCAAATTCATTTGCTACCTATGCCTTAGAACAAAAACTATACAACGCGAAAAAAACGATCAGATAATCGAGCTTATCAGCGCATTTCAAAGCTGCTTGGTGTAAGTAAGCTTTTGACAGTCTGCTCTTCAAGGGATTTTGTCATCGATCATCAAAACTGCTTGTGTCGTAAGGGGTAAAGTGGCGCCCAGGCAAACGAAAGCTCCCGAGTTCGAGTCCAGCGGCGACTGGCCATTTATTTTCACTTTTTATACAATGAACCCATTAAAAATAGGTAAAAAGGATATTATGGTTTTGTGCATAAGTATGTAACAGGCATAAGGAAGCATCTCCGACCATATAAAGTATATATATTATTCATCAGTATCAACAGCCGAGTCGATCTAGCCATGTCCGTCTGTCTGTCTGTATGAACACGCGGATATCAGAGACTGCAAGAGATAGAGACTTCATATTTGGCATATAAGTTCTCGTAGTGCCGGGACAGATCAAATTTAATTCACTTTGTCGATAACTCATCCCGTTCAAAAGTTATCGATAAATTTTTATTTCAGACTAGCGTTTTTGGGCCATAACTTAAAAGTTATAAGAGCTAGAGGCCCTTAGCTTGGCATGTATGATCTCGAATAGCATACCCATATATCAAGTATTTCACTTTTTGCAGACCACACCCCAATCCCCCCAGCGTGGTGCGTGGCAGCTTCAAAATTGCGGGAAATATACACGTGTTATCGAATTGTGCATGCATGTCTATCGATTTTCGCGATTACGGGGGAAGAGTGGGCGCGGTCGAAATTTTTTCTGTGATCTGTAGAGGACGTCCCAAGTGAAATATATTTCAAATATGGTGACCTTAGCTCTAAGACTGCGGGAGATATAAGCATTTCAAATTAATTTTGGGGAGGTCACCAGCAATATACCTACCAAATTTGATTACTCTATCTTCAAAATTGTGGGATTTATAAACGTTTAATCGATTTGTGATGTGAGGTGTATCGACATGCTATCGATTTGCCAGCCTCCCAGTAGGCTTGGCATAGCTATAATCATAACACAACAGATTTCAAGAGTCGTTCATCCAGACAGACAGACGGACGGCCTGACGGACATCCGACAAAACCAATATACTATGAGTACCTTCGGTATCAGAGTATAATGAGTACCTTCGGTGTCAGAGTATAAATATTAAAATTTTAAAAATAGTAGTAGTAGGGCACGCTCAGGTAGTGGGGCTGTCAGTCCCAAATTAATTTATTGCTTTTTAGGTAGGGGTCCAAATAGTGTGGGAAAATTTGGGATGTGGATTTCATTATCAGGGATTATTGTCAAGGATCATAATTAATGGTCAGTATCAGTGGTCATTATTAGAGGTCAATATCCCATTCTGATGTGAATGGGGTTCCTATCATCTGTCAAATTGTCTTTTCTGGTCGCCTAGCCAGGTGGCCCTAAACAGGTTTAGCCTAGCCAGGTGTACGCAATCACTTCATACAGTTGTGCACCTGTTTGGTAAGGTTTGATTTGTTTATGACCCAAACCTTTTTTTAGGGACAAACTTGTGGTAGGCTCGGTTGGAATTTTTTAATTACCCACGACAAAGGATCAAACGATCCTACCGCATGTTTACCCTTTGTTCCACTTTTTTCTGCCTGTGCAAGTGAATGGTAGCTTTTATACACGCCCGGCGTGTGAGTGTAAGACAGTCACACACACACAACACACACACACCTGTGCGGTGTCATTTATTTATATCCTATCTTTATTGTACATCTCTCTGATTTTATGTCTCTAATCAAATATTTAAAAAAAAAAACACCTGTGCGCTAGAGTCTTTTCACGGCTGCAAGCCGTGTTTGTTTGCCTGCTGGCACGCCCGGCACACACACACACTATTTGATATATTTAATTTAATGAATTTATCTGATATAACCCCTACCAACCAAAATTCTTAGCTATATGTTTTAATAAAAGATCTTTTAAAATTTTATTTAATTATATTAAGAATTAATTATATTTAACAATCATATTTATTTCATTCGCTCGTATTTTATATTGGAAGTGGAATATTTGTTTCCACGAGTTTTGTTTTGTTGGTCGTTTTTTTTTAAATGTGCTCTGATCAACTTTATATTGTTTTTCTTTGGATCTATATTTTTCCCCACCAAGTAAACGCCTCGAATCTTCCATTCTTATCAGCAACAGGCACATGTATCAGGTCCTACTCTGCACAGATTTTATGACCACTAAATGATTTTCATATTTCGATGTGACCAACGTTCTCATACTTCTATAAATATTCTTTATATTTATTAAGCTGTTTCTCGTGCTCCGGAAAAATCGTTCCATTAAATTCTCTTATAAAATTTTCAATTTTGAATTGATGTCCATATTTTGATTGCGCTACCATTTTGATCTTCACTTCTCAAAAGCAGAATTATGACTGAATGAAGTTTGATTATGAAAAACATAGCTATACTGACGTCTACGCAATTTATATTTCTTCGAATCTTGTTTTACTTGATAGCCCATCTTCTTAGAAATTTCAAAACATAGGCGAATCAATTCAATTTTTACATCATTTTCATAATTTGCTTCCAGATCCGTAAGCCTAATTTTATATTTCCTCCTTGAACATTTTGGAATAATATGATTATAATAAATATTCCTTATTTGATTTTTTAGTACAATGTTCCAACATAAGAATGATGAAAAAAAAGTAAAATTTTATTCCCATACTGATTTAATATTAATATTCATTGCCTTTCTTCATTGTCTTTCTAATCTTCAAAGTACACTTAGTTGTATCAATTAATGGGTGATCAATTATTGTATCATGCATCAAAAACTCAATCTGTTCAAGCCTTAACTGACTATATTCCTTATATGTCAATAATTGTATCCATTCTCTTTTCCAAAACCAATGAAATTACGCTTGTATTGCTGCATCCATATAATGGGGGTGAAATCTCTACTTCTTAAAATTTACATTTTAATTTTAATTGAAGATTTACATAATATTCAAATACAAAAATTATTTCATGATCTTTCATTTTTCTCCTTTTTTTTCAAGCGTGTCCATATTGTTTGTAAATATATTTTACACTAAATTGAAATGTACTATGAAAATGCTATTTAAGTGGGGAAATCGGCATCACTTATCACAGTACATTATATACAACGGTGACAATATGATCAAAGTATATATATAGATAGATAGTTTTGGTTGATTTCCAATATGTTAATTTATTGTGCTATCTTTTTGAAATTTGTAGGACATATCATTGGCTATAAAATGTGTGACCAATGCGACAGACAGACGGACATGATCGGCTCGGCTGTTGATACTGATCAATAATATATATACTTTATACTTCCTTATGCCTGTTACATACTTTTGCACAACTTCATACCCTTTTTACCCATTTTTAATGGGTTCAGGGAATACAAATAAAAACGAAATTAAGGAAGATGACGAAAATTATAGTTGAGCAAATATCACAGCATAATGAATCAAGCGAACAAAGCTATCATATACCCAAAACATCAAGAAATAAAGAGAGTTATAATCTCAATGTGAGCGATTTAATGCGAGAAAGAAGATTGATAAAGCATTTTGATCAATTAAGAAACAGGGAGAAATTAAATTGGGGTCTACTAAAATAAATATAAACATCAACAACGAATTAGAATTGTCAACTTGTGAAAAGTAGCATCTTACTCTGGGGTTATATTCTTTGATCTATCTAAATGATCTTCAGGGTTGGCTACATATCAGAAAATCTTAACAAAAACGTGTGCTCACCAAAGAAATAATCAACCCTATCAACAACTTAAGGATAATCGTTCAAAGAAATATAACGAGATGATTAAAATACTTTTCCAAAAGAAAATGAACCGAATGCAATGTCTAAGACAGTTGGCAATAAAAAACAAGTGGGAAAGGATTATCTTCGGCGTGCCGAAGATTTTATACTCTTTTCGAACCTTTAGGCAACCTTTCACTCTGCCATCTGCACCATTGAAATTTCAATAGTAGTAAAAAATTGTTTTATCGCGTGGCATTTATTTTTTTGCTCTAAGAATTGGTATCATATGAATTTAAATTTTTCTTTTAAATGATTGAATTCAAGCTATTTGATATATTTTTGAAAAAATTAATTAGAAACAAGTGAGAACGTTGCAGTCGGGCGGAGCCGACTGCGTAATACTCTGATACCATTTTAAGAACAGCTGAAAGCAAGTGAACAGAAAATTTTTGCTGGTGTATGGGTGACCCGAAATCGGCCTTCCAAGTTTTTGGGGACGGGAGGGGTAGAGGACGTCCCAAGTGAAATATATTTCAAATATGGTGACCTTAGCTCTAAGACTGCGGGAGATATAAGCATTTCAAATTAATTTTGGGGAGGTCACCAGCAATATACCTACCAAATTTGATTACTCTATCTTCAAAATTGTGGGATTTATAAACGTTTAATCGATTTGTGATGTGAGGTGTATCGACATGCTATCGATTTGCCAGCCTCCCAGTAGGCTTGGCATAGCTATAATCATAACACAACAGATTTCAAGAGTCGTTCATCCAGACAGACAGACGGACGGCCTGACGGACATCCGACAAAACCAATATACTATGAGTACCTTCGGTATCAGAGTATAATGAGTACCTTCGGTGTCAGAGTATAAATATTAAAATTTTAAAAATAGTAGTAGTAGGGCACGCTCAGGTAGTGGGGCTGTCAGTCCCAAATTAATTTATTGCTTTTTAGGTAGGGGTCCAAATAGTGTGGGAAAATTTGGGATGTGGATTTCATTATCAGGGATTATTGTCAAGGATCATAATTAATGGTCAGTATCAGTGGTCATTATTAGAGGTCAATATCCCATTCTGATGTGAATGGGGTTCCTATCATCTGTCAAATTGTCTTTTCTGGTCGCCTAGCCAGGTGGCCCTAAACAGGTTTAGCCTAGCCAGGTGTACGCAATCACTTCATACAGTTGTGCACCTGTTTGGTAAGGTTTGATTTGTTTATGACCCAAACCTTTTTTTAGGGACAAACTTGTGGTAGGCTCGGTTGGAATTTTTTAATTACCCACGACAAAGGATCAAACGATCCTACCGCATGTTTACCCTTTGTTCCACTTTTTTCTGCCTGTGCAAGTGAATGGTAGCTTTTATACACGCCCGGCGTGTGAGTGTAAGACAGTCACACACACACAACACACACACACCTGTGCGGTGTCATTTATTTATATCCTATCTTTATTGTACATCTCTCTGATTTTATGTCTCTAATCAAATATTTAAAAAAAAAAACACCTGTGCGCTAGAGTCTTTTCACGGCTGCAAGCCGTGTTTGTTTGCCTGCTGGCACGCCCGGCACACACACACACTATTTGATATATTTAATTTAATGAATTTATCTGATATAACCCCTACCAACCAAAATTCTTAGCTATATGTTTTAATAAAAGATCTTTTAAAATTTTATTTAATTATATTAAGAATTAATTATATTTAACAATCATATTTATTTCATTCGCTCGTATTTTATATTGGAAGTGGAATATTTGTTTCCACGAGTTTTGTTTTGTTGGTCGTTTTTTTTTTAAATGTGCTCTGATCAACTTTATATTGTTTTTCTTTGGATCTATATTTTTCCCCACCAAGTAAACGCCTCGAATCTTCCATTCTTATCAGCAACAGGCACATGTATCAGGTCCTACTCTGCACAGATTTTATGACCACTAAATGATTTTCATATTTCGATGTGACCAACGTTCTCATACTTCTATAAATATTCTTTATATTTATTAAGCTGTTTCTCGTGCTCCGGAAAAATCGTTCCATTAAATTCTCTTATAAAATTTTCAATTTTGAATTGATGTCCATATTTTGATTGCGCTACCATTTTGATCTTCACTTCTCAAAAGCAGAATTATGACTGAATGAAGTTTGATTATGAAAAACATAGCTATACTGACGTCTACGCAATTTATATTTCTTCGAATCTTGTTTTACTTGATAGCCCATCTTCTTAGAAATTTCAAAACATAGGCGAATCAATTCAATTTTTACATCATTTTCATAATTTGCTTCCAGATCCGTAAGCCTAATTCTATATTTCCTCCTTGAACATTTTGGAATAATATGATTATAATAAATATTCCTTATTTGATTTTTTAGTACAATGTTCCAACATAAGAATGATGAAAAAAAAGTAAAATTTTATTCCCATACTGATTTAATATTAATATTCATTGCCTTTCTTCATTGTCTTTCTAATCTTCAAAGTACACTTAGTTGTATCAATTAATGGGTGATCAATTATTGTATCAGGCATCAAAAACTCAATCTGTTCAAGCCTTAACTGACTATATTCCTTATATGTCAATAATTGTATCCATTCTCTTTTCCAAAACCAATGAAATTACGCTTGTATTGCTGCATCCATATAATGGGGGTGAAATCTCTACTTCTTAAAATTTACATTTTAATTTTAATTGAAGATTTACATAATATTCAAATACAAAAATTATTTCATGATCTTTCATTTTTCTCCTTTTTTTTCAAGCGTGTCCATATTGTTTGTAAATATATTTTACACTAAATTGAAATGTACTATGAAAATGCTATTTAAGTGGGGAAATCGGCATCACTTATCACAGTACATTATATACAACGGTGACAATATGATCAAAGTATATATATAGATAGATAGTTTTGGTTGATTTCCAATATGTTAATTTATTGTGCTATCTTTTTGAAATTTGTAGGACATATCATTGGCTATAAAATGTGTGACCAATGCGACAGACAGACGGACATGATCGGCTCGGCTGTTGATACTGATCAATAATATATATACTTTATACTTCCTTATGCCTGTTACATACTTTTGCACAACTTCATACCCTTTTTACCCATTTTTAATGGGTTCAGGGAATACAAATAAAAACGAAATTAAGGAAGATGACGAAAATTATAGTTGAGCAAATATCACAGCCTAATGAATCAAGCGAACAAAGCTATCATATACCCAAAACATCAAGAAATAAAGAGAGTTATAATCTCAATGTGAGCGATTTAATGCGAGAAAGAAGATTGATAAAGCATTTTGATCAATTAAGAAACAGGGAGAAATTAAATTGGGGTCTACTAAAATAAATATAAACATCAACAACGAATTAGAATTGTCAACTTGTGAAAAGTAGCATCTTACTCTGGGGTTATATTCTTTGATCTATCTAAATGATCTTCAGGGTTGGCTACATATCAGAAAATCTTAACAAAAACGTGTGCTCACCAAAGAAATAATCAACCCTATCAACAACTTAAGGATAATCGTTCAAAGAAATATAACGAGATGATTAAAATACTTTTCCAAAAGAAAATGAACCGAATGCAATGTCTAAGACAGTTGGCAATAAAAAACAAGTGGGAAAGGATTATCTTCGGCGTGCCGAAGATTTTATACTCTTTTCGAACCTTTAGGCAACCTTTCACTCTGCCATCTGCACCACTGAAATTTCAATAGTAGTAAAAAATTGTTTTATCGCGTGGCATTTATTTTTTTGCTCTAAGAATTGGTATCATATGAATTTAAATTTTTCTTTTAAATGATTGAATTCAAGCTATTTGATATATTTTTGAAAAAATTAATTAGAAACAAGTGAGAACGTTGCAGTCGGGCGGAGCCGACTGCGTAATACTCTGATACCATTTTAAGAACAGCTGAAAGCAAGTGAACAGAAAATTTTTGCTGGTGTATGGGTGACCCGAAATCGGCCTTCCAAGTTTTTGGGGACGGGAGGGGCGTGGTCGATCTTAAGAGGGAGTGACCAGAAGTATATTTTCCAAATTTGGTGATTTTAGCTATAAAAAGCAATAAGCCTGATCTTTATACTCTTTTCGAAGAAAATAGTATATTAAGTTTGTCCTGAAGTTTGTAACGCATAGAAGGAAGCGTCGGAGACCCCAAAAGATAATGCCAGTATGCTTAGAAAAACAAAACAAATTGATCTAGCCATGTCCGTCTGTCTGTCTGTCTGTCTGTATGCATGCAAACTAGTCCC
>JAWNLL010000110.1:0-95000 GCA_035042425.1 Drosophila flavopinicola
TCCTTGGCCGGTCGCGGAACGGCCGGCTTCTTTAGAAAATTATAGCAATATTATTATAGCATACCCGTGCTGATAACAGCGTCATCTCCCCACTGAGATGGGTTTTTAAAGTTCAAAGTTATATCGGCCTGGAAATAGGGTAAACACCCTATGTAGCTTGCCAAATAAAAAAAAAAAAAAAAAAAAAAAAAAAAAATATAACGCCCACCAGGCCCCCCTCCAAAATTAATTTCAAATGCTTCTATCTCCCGCAGTTTTGGAGCTAAGATCACCATATTTGGAACATAAATTACTGGTCACTTCCTTAACAGATCACAAAAAAATTTCGACCACGCCCACTCCCGCCCCCGTAATCGCGAAAATCGATATATATGAATGCACAATTCGATAACACGTGTATATTTCCCGCAATTTTGAAGCTAGAGTCCCCAAATTTGGAATTTAGACTAGAGCTGACCACCTCAAAAGATTCCGTCCTGGATTTTCCGGCCACGCCCAGTAGAACGCCCCCCAGACACCCCGCCCCCACAAAACACGGAAACCTATATCTCGAACAGCTTAAAAGCTCGGGCCACCAAACTTTGATGGTAGACTGCTGGCCAAGTCCTCTAAAGATCGGCCAAAAAATTCGGGGGCCAAGCCCCCTCCCGCCCCCAAAAATCGCGCAAGCTTTTAAGTTTATATCTTCCACAGTTTTAGAGCTAGAGTCTCCTAAATTGAAAGATAGACTTCTTGTCACCCCCTCTAAAGATCTTCAAAATATTGGGGGCCACGCCCCCTCCCGCCTCCAAAAATCGCGAAAGGTTATATCTTACACAGTTTTAGAGCTAAAATCACAAAATTTGGAAATCGACTTCGGGTCACCCCCTCTTAAGATCGACCACGCCCCTCCCGTCACCAAAAACTTGGAAGGCCGATTTCGGGTCACCCATACACCAGCAAAAATGTTCTGTTCAATTGCTTTCAGCTGTTCTTAAAATGGTATCAGAGTATTACGCAGTCGGCTCCGCCCGACTGCAACGTTCTCACTTGTTATATTTCGACTTTGTGTTTGTGGCTACGGCTACTATCAATCATTCATTTGGCGTAACAGTCTGTTGATGGCAAAGATAGTGCAATTTGCATTTCTTGTACATATCCCAGCTGAATATGCACGGTAACTTATTGAATTGGGATCGCAAAAATAGTTATTTTGCCTTTACGATTTCGAAAAACTTTTGATCATTTTTTGAGAAATTCACATTTTTATATTAACAGAATGTCGAAATATTAAGAGGAACATTGATTGCGATCTCTAAATCGTAGAATATTTGAAAAAATTATATACGACAGAGATTATTAATATTTATATTCGATGCTAAGTGACCGTCGCTAACTGGTAGCTCACTTCACAGGCTAATCACTCCGACATAACGGAGAGCATAAAATTTTTAAGAGATGAGTAAAGCGATTTACATAGACAACATAAGACACAATAGAAGTGCTATGTCTTACCAATTTCCTGAAAGCCATCGGAAATATGCTGAGCGCAACAAAATAAAATCTCCACTGGGAATTTTGGAATGATGTGGTTTTTTTTTTTGCATGGCACAAGTATGTTAGATGTTGCTGTGTGTGTACTACTGAATTGCAAGTACTCTTAAATTATACAATCGATAACAGCCGATTCAAACCAACGCGCTATATTTGTTCAAATTAGGCTGGTCATACTTTGTAGTTGTAGCTGTAAGATATACCGAACCAAGTGTAGCTGGAATGAGACGAGTTTGCTGTGTCGTTTGGGGTAGTAACTTGTTTGTGTTTTTTTTTATTGCTGTTTGTTTTGGAAGTGTTCAGGGCCGAGTTTGCAAACATAAACGGCAGACAGACGGACATGGCTAGAGTCAATCGGAATTGTGTCGACATACTGGCAAATAAATTATATGATATTCGATGCTTCATTCAATAAATTACAAGCTTCAAAAAAAAGTAAATAGTTATACGAGCAACATAGTGTATAGATATATACAGTGAATCACTAAAGTATTCATTGCTAAGCATATGGAGCATAAACCCAAGTATTTCACCATCTTAGCAACTACTTTTTTATATTTTTTTCACTGCATTCGTAGAATGATGTTTACGAAAGACAATGCAAAAGAAAAAATTGGAAAACGTTTAACAGTTATCAAAATAGAGCAACACAACGGAAAAGAACGCATATTTTCATGTCACAAAAGTATTCATCGCTCTTATATATATTTACTTATGTTACGAAAATTTAGGTAATGCAGCTTAAGTTATTTTTTTTTTTTGTGTCCCTTGCTGTCTCATATACCCTCCAAGCGTCTTGACACCGATTCCACCAATTTACGGCAATATTCGGGACCTATTTTGGACCATTCATCCTGCTGCACCTGCTTTAAGACTACTTTTGAAGAAATATGGTTCTATCTAACTTTTAGCTTAAGATATGACTATAGATTCTTGATGGAATTTGTGTAGGGACTCTGTGGGGGAGCCTTTGACTATTTAGTGTTGCATAAAATCCACATTTGTATTGCCAAGCAGTGTGTTTTGGGTAGTTATTTTGTTGAAACAGAAATCCCATTTTGGAGGCAGTAACGGCCACATTTTTTTTTTAATATGTTAAGATACACATTAGAGTTCATAATGCCATCAACAAAAACCAAATTGCCCATACCACGTGCAGACATATAGCCCCAAACCATAACTGAATCTCCACCGTGCTTTATATTTGCTGTTGTATTTTTAGGATTAAACGCGTATCCAGGCTTACGCCATATAATGTGACGACTGCCAGAGCCAAAACTGTTGTATTTGCTCTAGTCGATGAATATGATAGTCTCCCAGAGTGAAAATGGTTGTATTTTGTAGCAAATATCAATAGATAATCTCTTTGTAAAATTTACAGTGGAAATTATAATTTTTTCTGAAAACTCGACCATGTATATCTTTTGATTGGAGCACCCTGCGGACAGTTTCATCACATTCGCTTGTGTTGAGGGTTGTTTGGAGAATATCGTTTATTTTTGGAGCAGAAAGATGTGGGTTATTCCTGTTTTCCTGTAGAACTTTACTCTCCTCTCTGGCAGATAAAGACTTCGGACGTCCAGAACGCTGGATATTTTCCAATCTACCACGATATTTCAAACGCTGTATAGCACTTCGGATAGTGGTAGGACTTCTGTCGAACATTTGGCACTAATAATTGGTAGATCGCCCTTCATTGTGAAGATATAATATTATTTTCTTCTCAACCACACTTAATTCCATTCCCTTGACCATTTTGACGTACTAACAAAAACCTTTGATGGTCAAATTGAACACATTGAGCGAAAATCTTATCCACACAATATAAATGTGCAAAAAAAACATAAAAAACAAGTGGAGAAGGATTATCTTCGGCGTGCCGAAGATTAAATACTCTTTTCGAACCTTAATGCAATTTTTACTATTTTTCCGTGACTGCTTATTTAATTCGCAGATATTAATGTCGCATACATATACCCCTACATATAAAATAAAATATATAAAGGTATTCATGTAAACAGGGACGTTTCACTATCCGCAGCTCGTGGACGCGTCCCTTAGCATTCATAAGTGCTACCGAATTGAACAATAAACAAGTTTCAGTTTTTCCAAAAAATCAAAACTACATTACATATGTATACTACAATATACATACCAAATTTTGTGCCTGTTGCTCTTATACCTTTCAATTTAGGAAATTGAAAATAAATGAATTTGACTACAGCTATTATATATTTGAAAAGAAGAATAAGAAAAAATGAAAAAAATTACCAGTCGCCGCTGGTCTTGAACCCGGGACCTCTCGCTCACCAGTTCGCAACTTTACCCCTTACGCCACAAGCCGTTTTGATGATCGCTGACAAAATCCCTTGAAGAGCAGACTGTCAAAAGCTTTCTTGTTTTGCTTTTTACTGCTTACACCAAGCAGTTTTAAAAATCGCTGACAAACTCGATTTATACTGAGCTTTTGTTTTTTCGCGTTGCATTGTTTTTGTTCTAAGCCATTGAAAGCAAATCAATTGGATAACAGTTATTATATATTTGAAAAGAAGAATAAGAAAAAATGAAAATAAATGACCAGTCGCCGCTGGTCTTGAACCCGGGACCTCTCGCTCACCAGTTCGCAACTTTACCCCTTACGCCACAAGCCGTTTTGATGATCGCTGACAAAATTGCTTGAAGAGCCGACTGTTACAAATTTCCTTGTTTGGTTTTCCTGCAACCTGCAGCAACTCGCGTTTGTCAGCATTTGTTTTTTCGCGTGGCATTGTTTTTGTTCTAAGCCATTGGAAGCAAATTAATTTGATTACAGTTATATATTTGAAAGGAAGAAAAAGAAAAAAGTATTAAATTAATAATCAGTCGCCGCCTAGACTCGAACTTGCGAGACCTTGCGAAACTTGCGTTCGTTAGCGCGGCTCTTTACGCCTTACGCCACAAACCGTTTTGATGATCGGTGACAAAATACCTTGAAGAGCAGACTATCAAAAGCTTTCTTGCGCTTGACTTTGTTTGCTCATATGCACCTGTTTTTTCAAAATATTTAATGACGCATATCTTCGCTGTTTATGACTCAATCGATTTGCGATTTTACCCATTGATGAGTTATAAGGATGTTCAGTGTACAAGGAAATTTAAGGCAATTGCTTTGAAAACATCGGATTTATGGCCAAAACCGACTTTGAGGTGTATGGCAGCTATAAGATATAGTGGTCCGATCCGGCCGGCTCCGACCAATGTGCTGTCCCCTTGAATAATAAGTGTCTGTGCAAAGTTGTATCGCGATAGCTCAAAAACTGAGGGACTAGTTTGCATACATACAGACAGACAGACAGACAGACAGACAGACAGACAGACGGACATGGCTAGATCAATTTGTTTTGTTTTTATAAGCATATTGGCAGTAACTTTTGGGGGTCTCAGACGCTTCCTTCTATGCGTTACAAACTTCAGGACAAACTTAATATACTATTTTCTTCGAAAAGAGTATAAAAATGTACAAACATTCACAAGCTAAAATAACGGAAGAGGCAACAGCCGCAAGGAATACTTTTGTGACATGAAAATATGAGTTTTTTTTTAGTTTTGTTGCTCTATTTTGATAGCTGTTAAACGTTTTGCAATTTTTTCTTTTGCATTGCATTTGTAAAAAAAAATGTAGAAAAGTAGATGCTAAGATGGTGAAATACTTGGGTTTATGCTCCATATGCTTAGCTTTGAATACTTTAGTGATTCACTGTAGGTTGAGGTTTGAGGTGGTCAGCCCAAGTCTAAATTCCAAATTTGGTGACTCTAGCTTCAAATTTGCGGGAAATATACACGTGTTATCGAATTGTGCATTCATATATATACGGCGGCGGGAGTGGGCGTGGTCGAAATTTTTTCTGTGATCTGTTGAGGAAGTAACCAGTAATATATATTCCAAATATGGTGATCTTACCTCCAAAACTGCGGGAGATAAAAGCATTTCAAATTAATTTTGGAGTGGGGCTTGGTGGGCGGTATAATGGGCGTGGGCAATAAACCTAGCATCCAATTTTTTCGGGAAGTCACCATTAATATACCTACCAAATTTGATTACTCTAGCTTCAAAATTGTGGGAGATATTCACGTTTAATCGATTTGTGATCTGAAGCAGATAGCTATAATCATAACACAAAGATTTCAAGAGTCTACTCATATCGTTTCGGAAATACGTGCGTTCATCCAGACAGACAGACGGACGGTCTGACGGACATCCGACAAAACCAATATACTATGAGTACCTTCGGTATCAGAATATAAAAATGTAAGGACTGGGTTCGGGGTATCTTGTAGTCGGGCAATCCCGACTAGAGCATTATTACTTGCTTAATATAATATTCTTAGCTACAAAACAAACAAGTTTCAGTAGTATTTAAGTTGCTTAGTTTATTCAAATAAAATTAATTAAAGAAACATTAATATTTGGGCGTTTCATAAAGATAAGACACCTTTCGTTAATGACTTATAAAATTGATTGATTGTCAATTCTTAGGGATTTTTTCTCTGTTTGCATCAATAAAAGGAAGGAGACTGCTTTCTAGTACATGCTGTTCATTCGAGATGATGTGAATTGTAACTCCAACATGGCTTTCGATGTGAAAGCACCCCACACCATAACAGAGCCACCAAAATTTCGTTTGGAAAAGAAAATTGGATTCTTTTGCAAACCTCTCCAATAGAATCGGGAGCCATCAGGACCATCAAGATTCTACTTCTTTTTGTCAGAAAATAAATAATCTGTAAAAGAAAATTTGTAAGTCAGATCCGTTTTAAGACCAGATTAATGACTTACTGTGTTCCAGTCAGTAGAGAGATGATATTCCGCAAATGATACCGTTCTTGCTTTTGTCGTGGCAAAATATGCTTTCAACATGAGCAACTTACGGATAAGTTCGAAGTTTTACCAATAATCCTTGGATGATCTCGCACAGAAAGCGCAAGTTTTCAGTTGGCTGAATTCCTCAACAAATTTTGGACTGCGCATCGACTGCATCGCAAGGTATCTCCTAGTCGGGCAATCCCTACGAGAGCACTCTTACTTGCTATACCCTGAACCCATTAAAAAAGTATAATGAAGTTGTGAAAAGTATGTAACAGGCATAAGAATGAATCTCCGACCATATAAAGTGTATATATTCCTGATCAGTATCAACAGCCGAGTCGATCTAGCCATGTCCGTCTGTCTATCCGTCTGTATGAACACGCAGATATCAGAGACTATAAGAGCTAAAGACTTCATATTTGGAATATAAGTTCTCATTTGTACAGTACAAGTTTGTTTAATTT
Source organism: Drosophila flavopinicola (assembly GCA_035042425.1). NCBI lineage: Eukaryota > Metazoa > Arthropoda > Insecta > Diptera > Drosophilidae > Drosophila > Drosophila flavopinicola. The sequence continues at coordinate 6,844 of JAWNLL010000110.1, forward strand.
TATCGATAACTCGACCCGTTCAAAAGTATTCGATAAATTTCGATTTCAGACTAGCGTTTTTTTGCCATAACTTGAAAGTTATAAAAGCTAATGACACAAAATTTGGCATGTATATTCTCGAATAGCATATACATTTAATAAATATTTAAGTTTTTGGATACCGTACCCCCATCCCCCCAAAAGTGAAAAACACTCCTTTTTGAACGTATGATCATGCAATTTAGATTGATCGCCCATTTTGTAGACAATTTTATGTCCTCAAAATTTCAAAAAGATCGGACAATAAACATAATGTTTTAATTTACCTTTCCATAGTGTGCTTAAACTGCTTGCAGAATGTGTGAGTTTGGTTGGATGTGCATTGAAAGGTAAGTATGAAAATATTGGGTTCAGGGTATCTTATAGTCGGGTACTCCCGAAGGTATGACCTTGCAATTGGTTTGATCGGCCATTTTATAGCCAATTTTATGTCCTACAAACTCCACAAAGATCGGTCACTAAACACAGATGTAGGGACTGGGTTTTGGATATCTACCGACTAGAGCACTCTACTTGTTATACCTGAACCCATTAAAAATGGGTGAGGATATTATGGCTTTGTGCAAAAGTATGTAACAGACATAAGGAAGCATCTCCGACTATATAAAGTATATATATTCTTGATCAGTATCAACAGCCGAGTCGATTTAGCCATGTCCGTCTGTCTGTCTGTCCGTCCGTCTGTATGAACACGCGGATATCAGAGACAACAAGAGCTAGAAACTTCATATTTGGAATATAAGTTCTCCTAATCCCGCGACAGATCAAGTTTATTTCACTTGTCGATAACTCGTCGCATTCAAAAGTTATCGATAAATTTTGATTTTAGACTAGCGTTTTTGGGACATAACTTCAAAGTTAATAGAGCTACAGACCCCGAATTTGGCATGCATAATAGCATACACATGTAACAAATATTTCACTTTTTGGATACCACCCCCCAAACCCCCAAAAAGTTGAAAACACGCATTTTTGAAGGTACGACCATGCAATTGGTTTTGTTCACACACATTATTGACAATTGTATGTTCCAAAAATTTCAGTAAGATCGGACAATAAACACAGAAGTTATTTGAGATTTAACTTTCTATGGTATGGGGCTCAGCGAAAAAGCAAGCTAAGTGCTTAAACCGCATGCACTGCTTGCAGTATGTGTGTGTTTGTATGTATGCACACTATTAGGCAAGTATTAATGGAAGTCAGACTGGGTTCCAGGGTATCTCCTAGTCGGGCACTCCCGACTAGAGCACTCTTACTTGTTTTAAATGGAATAAACAACTTAAATTCCATTGAAATGGTTTTTGTTCGTTTGCTCAGAATTAACTCGTTATCCGTATTTGGTAAGGAATTATCCAAACTTTGTATATAGTCCAGGGAAAGTGTAACCCACGCTCGCTGAATGGTTTCAATCAGTTCGTTTTGGTTGAAAACTGTCTACTAGACTCATAAACCTTTCTGGCCAGCCATCCTACACATCGCATAGTTCAAAAACTGCGTTACTAGTTTTCACATACAGAAAGACAGACAGATAGACGGACATGACTAGATCCATTTGTTTTCTCATTCTAACGATACTGGAGGTATCTTGATGGGGTCTCCGACGCTTCCTTCTAGTAAATATACTATTGTCTTCGAAAAGAGTGTAACAATACCATATAAAGCCACATAATATAAGTAAAACTGTCCTTAATCTAGCCTTTGGAAATTCTCTCGTTATAGAGTTGTAAGATAGAAATTTTACACAATTTATTCTGGTCGGTTTTCTCTGTATAACTATTGTGGGGCCTACGGATGAGGAATGAGGTGCAATTATCTTTTAGCCCATTTCAAAGATTAGTTCTCAACACTCAATTATGAAGAAGAATTTAAATAGTTTTTAAATTATTTTTTTAAGCATTTCCAAGCATGTAGCTTTTGTCTGAAGCAAAATCCTATTACGTAACATTTAAGATTGATGTTTTATATTGGTTCATTTTTTTTTGGAAATTTTTTTTTACGATGGTTTCTTAGCTAACTGCTCGATGGTAAAATGTTCAAAATCCGCCAACATTTAGTTTCCTAATAATATAAAATTGCTGTAATCGCTTAATACTTCCTAAATTTAGTACCGGTGCTCTAGTCGGGTGTGCCGGACTAGAAGATACCCTGAACTGAACCCTGTCTTTACATGCATTCATCGTTGCATAAACACAAACACTCACATGCTGCAAGCAATGTACGCAGTTTAACCATTAAACGTGCTTCGACGGGCGCCACACATTCGTCTATAAAATTTTAAGCAACCGCTGTCTGACCGTTTGGCTGTATAAATACGCGGACTATAAGAACTAAAGACTTCATATTTTGAATGAAGTTATATTCCCTGGTCAGATCAAGTTTGTTTGATGTATCGATAATTCGTAGCGCTTAAACGGTATCGATAAATTTAGAGTTTAGACAAGGTTTTTTGCTATAACTTGAGAGTTTTTAGAGCTAGAGGTATACAATTTTGTATGTATAATCTCGAATAGCATACAGATGCTTGCATATATAACTTTTTGAATATATTTTATATTTTCGAAACGCGACATGATTGACCACATACACATATGTATACATATGCACATATATGTGTACATATATATATATATATATGCCAAGCCGAGACAAACTTTCTCATTGCAATAAAATGAAATGAGTGAAAACAAGATTTTATACTCTTTTCGAACCTTCAGGCAATTTTCATTCTGCCAACTACAACACTGAAATTTCAAATGATGTAAAGAATCGTTCTAAAGCGTAACATTTATTTTTTTGTTCTAAGAATTGGTTTAATATGAATTTAAATTTTTCTCTTGACATAATTAATTCATTGCCAGTTGTCTGGATCACTATAAGATATAGTGATCCGATCCGGGTGGCTCCGACCAATGTGCTGTCTTTTTGAATAATATGTATCTGTGCAAATTCTTATCACGATAGCTCCAAAACTGAGGGACTAGTTTGCATACAGACAGACCGACAGACAGACAGATAGACAGACAGACAGACGGACACACGGACATGGCTAGATTAATTGGGTTTGTCATTCTAAGCATACTGGCAGTAACTTTTGGGGCTTCACCACAAACTGAATATTCTATTTTCTTCGAAAAGAGTATAAACATGACACGATATTATACTCTAATACCGAAAGTACTCATAGTATATTGGTTTTGTCGGATGTCCGTCAGGCCGTCCGTCTGTCCATCTGTCTGTCTGGATGAACGCACGTAGATAGACTCTTGAAATCATTTGTGTTATGATTATAGCTATCTGCTTCAGATTAAGTTTGTTCTAAATTTTGCCACGAACACTGGGAGGCTGGCAAATCGATAACATGTCGATACACCTCAAATCACAAATCGATTAAACGTGAATATTTCCCACAATTTTAAGGCTAGAGCAATCAAATTTGGTTGGTATATTGCTGGTGATCTCCCCAAAAATTGGATCCTAGGTTAATCGTCCACGCCCATTATTACGCCCACCAGCCCCCCTCCAAAATTATTTTGAAATGCTTATATCTCCCGCAGTTTTAGAGCTAACGTCACCATATTTGGAATATATATTACTGGTGACGTCCTCTACAGATCACAGAACAATTTTCGACCACTCCCGCCCCCGTAATCGCGATAATCGATATACATGAATGCACAATTCGATAATACGTGTATATTTCCCGCAGTTTTCAAGCTAGAGTCTCCAAATTTGGAATTTAGACTGGGGCTGACCAGCCCGAAAAATTGAGTACTTGATTTTCTGCCCACGCCCACTATAACGCTTCCCAGCCACCCCGCCCCCACGAAACACGGATGCCTATATCTCGCACACTTCAAGAGCTAGGGCCATTAACTTTTTAGGGTAGACTTCTGGTCAAGTCCTCTAAAGATCGGCCAAAAGCTTTGGGGGCCTCGCCCCCTCCCTCCCCCAAAAATTGCGAACATGTATATGTTCCACAGTTTTAAAGCTAGTCACCGCAATTGGAGGATAGTCTTCTTGTCACCCCCTCTAAAGATCGACCACGCCCCTTCCGGCCCCAAAAACTTGGAAGGCCGATTTCTGGTCACCAATACACCCGCAAAAATGTTCTGTTCACTTGCTTTCAGCTGTTCTTACAGTGGCATCAGACTATTACGCTGTCGGCTCCGCCCGACTGCAACGTTCTCACTTGTTTTGGTTAGTTCAATCACCAACTGCAGCAGCAACAACAACAAAATCAACAATTGCATATCATTGTATTAATATATTTAAAGTGCTTTTACTGCTGGTAGTTAATTGAAGCTGTGCATTTATGCTACATGTAGAGCAGAGATTATGAGTTTTATAGAGATACAGACAAGTCTGTGTGCGCAAGTGTATTACATGCCTGTATAGTAGCTACAACATAATGACATTTAACGGCAATCAAATGAAAAACTGCGCCTGAAACTGAAAGTATAAAACTTCCCGCGGAAAAGTGAGATTTGTCGCCAACAAGAGAGCGAGTGAGCGAAATAACGTTTGTTACTTTTATTTTAATTACTCGACTTGATGCTCACACTCGAACGCATACTAACAGACATGTACTGGCACTTAAATTCGCATTGCGTATACTTAGTATTTACTCTAATTGCAGGTTTAATGCTTAATGTAAATTCAAATAAAATAGATGCGTGGTAATTTCAATAAGCCCCAAATAATTAACTCGTGAAACGTAACGTGCTTCTGCAGCTGTTCTCAAATGGATGCAGCTGATGATAGCGCCAGCAACAGCAACAGTGTCGTCGTGGCAGTTGGAGGCGCCACAGAAGATGATACTATAACGCAGCTGCACAAACAAAACGCCACCATGGCGAACGAGGACGATGAGCCGCAAGCGCTGTCATTTTGCTTTGTTCGGGTGAGTTACAAATTGAAATTGAAGATACCTTATACATCGTAATCTAGCCCTAGCTGACCATTGACAATGCGTGTAGGTAGAACAGTTCGCCATATTGTTGTATTAAATATGACGTAGTCAGTCGCTAATTAAGACTTCTACAATTTAAAACAAGTGGATAAGGATTATCTTCGGCGTGCCGAAGATTAAATACTCTTTTCGAACCTTTAAGCAATTTTCACTATTTTTCCGAGACTGCTTATTTAATTCGCAGATATTAATGTCGCATACATATACCCCTACATATAAAATAAAATATATAAAGGTATTCATGTAAACAGGGACGTTTCACTATCCGCAGCTCGTGGACGCGTCCCTTAGCATTCATAAGTGCTACCGAATTGAACAATAAACAAGTTTCAGTTTTTCCAAAAAGTCAAAACTACATTACATATGTATACTACAATATACATACCAAATTTTGTGCCTGTTGCTCTTATACCTTTCAAGGCCGCTGTCGGAAATTGAATTGTCATAAAACTTAATCTGAACATACGAGAGCTTATATACAGAATTATTCTAATAAAGCTACTTTATGTATGAAAAAAAAAATTAGAAACAATTTAGGAAATTAAAAATAAATGAATTTGATTACAGCTATTATATATTTGAAAAGAAGAATAAGAAAAAATGAAAATAAATGACCAGTCGCAGCTGGCACTTGAACCCAGGACCTCTCGCTCACCAGTTCGCAACTTTACCCCTTACGCCACAAGCCGTTTTGATGATCGCTGACAAAATCCCTTGAAGAGCAGACTGTCAAAAGCTTTCTTGTTTTGCTTTTACTGCTTACACCAAGCAGTTTTAAGAATCGCTGACAAACTCGATTTATACTGAGCTTTTGTTTTTTCGCGTGGCATTGTTTTTGTTCTAAGCCATTTAAAGCAAATGAATTTGATTACAGTTATTATATATTTGAAAAGAAGAATAAGAAAAAATGAAAATAAATGACCAGTCGCTGCTGGCACTTGAGACCGGGACCTCTCGCTCACCAGTTCGCAACTTTACCCCTTACGCCACAAGCCGTTTTGATGATCGCTGACAAAATTGCTTGAAGAGCCGACTGTTACAAATTTGCTTGTTTTGTTTTCCTGCAACCTGCAACTCGCGTTTGACAGCATTTGTTTTTTCGCGTGGCATTGTTTTTTGTTCTAAGCCATTGGAAGCAAATTAATTTGATTACAGTTATATATTTGAAAGGAAGAAAAAGAAAAAGTATTAAATTAACAATCAGTCGCCGCCGAGGCTCGAACTTAGCGAAACCTGCGTTCGTTAGCGCGGCTCTTTACGCCTTACGCCACCAACCGTTTTGATGATCGATGACAAAATACCTTGAAGAGCAGACTATCAAAAGCTTTCTTGCGCTTGACTTTGTTTGCTCATATGCACCTGTTTTTTCAAAATATTTAATGACGCATATCTTCGCTGTTTATGACTCAATCGATTTGCGATTTAACCCATTGATGAGTTATAAGGATGTTCAAGTGTACAAGGAAATTTAATGCAATTGCTTTGAAAACATCGGATTTATGGCCAAAACCGACTTTGAGGTGTATGGCAGCTATAAGATATAGTGGTCCGATCCGGCCGGCTCCGACTAATGTGCTGTCCCCTTGAATAATAAGTGTCTGTGCAAAGTTGCATCGCGATAGCTCAAAAACTGAGGGACTAGTTTGCATACATACAGACAGACAGACAGACAGACAGACAGACAGAAAGACAGACGGACATGGCTAGATCAATTTGTTTTGTTTTTCTAAGCATACTGGCAGTAACTTTTGGGGGTCTCAGACGCTTCCTTCTATGCGTTACAAACTTCAGGACAAACTTAATATACTATTTTCTTCGAAAAGAGTATAAAAAGTATTAAATTATCAATCAGTCGCCGCCGAGGCTCGAACTTGCGAAACCTGCTTTCGTTAGCGCGGCTCTTTACGCCTTACGCCACAAACCTTTTTGATGATCGATGACAAAATACCTTGAAGAGCAGACTATCAAAAGCTTCCTTGCGCTTGACTTTGTTTGCTCATATGCACCTGTTTTTTTCAAAATATTTAATGACGCATATCTTCGCTGTTTATGACTCAATCGATTTGCGATTTTACCCATTGATGAGTTATAAGGATGTTCAAGTGTACAAGGAAATTTAAGGCAATTGCTTTGAAAACATCGGATTTATGGCCAAAACCGACTTTGAAGTGTATGGCAGCTATAAGATATAGTGGTCCGATCCGGCCGGCTCCGACCAATGTGCTGTCCCCTTAAATAATAAGTGTCTGTGCAAAGTTGCATCGCGATAGCTCAAAAACTGAGGGACTAGTTTGCATACATACAGACAGACAGACAGACAGACAGACAGACAGACGGACATGGCTATATCAATTTGTTTTGTTTTGCTAAGCATACTGGCAGTAACTTTTGGGGGTCTCAGACGCTTCCTTCTATGCGTTACAAACTTCAGGACAAACTTAATATACTATTTTCTTCGAAAAGAGTATAATTACTATCGTAATCTAAATATATTTGTAATTAGTTAGAGGGCTTTTTATACTCTGATACCGAAGGTACTCATAGTATATTGGTTTTGTCGAATGTCTGCTTCAGATCAAGTTTATTCCAAATTTATGCCACGCCCACTGGGAGGCTGGCAAATCGATAACATGTCGATACACCTCAAATCACAAATCGATTAAACGTGAATAACTCCCACAATTTTGAAGCTAGAGTAGTCAAATTTGGTAGGTATATTGCTGGTGACCTCCCGAAAAATTGGATCCTAGGTTAATCGGCCACGCCCATTATTACGCCCACCAGCCCCCCCTCCAAAATTAATTTGAAATGCTTATATCTCCCGAAGTTTTAGAGCTAAAGTCACCATATTTGGAATATATATTACTGGTGACGTCCTCTACAGATTACAGAAACAAAATTTCGACCACGCCCACTCCCGCCCCCGTAATCGCGAAAATCGATATACATGAATGCACAATTCGATAACACGTGTATATTTCCCGCAATTTTTAAGCTAGAGTCCCAAAATTTGGAATTTAGACTAGGGCTGACCAGCCCAAAAGATTGCGTCCTGGATTTTCCGGCCACGCCCACTAGAACGCCCCCCAGCCACCCCGCCCCCACGAAACACGGAAGCCTATATCTCGCACATTTTAAGAGCTAGGGCCACCAAACTTTGAGGGTAGACTTCTGGCCAAGTCCTCTAAAGATCGGCCACGCCCCCGCCCGCCCCCAAAAATCGCGAAAATGTATATCTTCCACGGTTTTAGAGCTAGAGTCACCAAAATTGGAGGATAGACTTATTGTCAGCCCCCCCAAAGATCGTCAAAAAAATTTGGGGCCACGCCCCCTCCCGCCCCCAAAAATCGCGAAAATGTATATCATCCACAGTTTTAGAGCTAGAGTCACCAAATTTATAAGATAGATTTCTTGTCACGCCCTCTAAAGATCGGAAAAAATTTTTGGGGCCACGCCTCTTCCCGCCCCCAAAAATCGCGAAAGCTTATATCTTCCACAGTTTTAGAGCTAGAGTTACCAAAATTGGAAGATAGACTTCTTGTCACCCCCTCTAAAGATCGGAAAAAATTTGGGGCCACGCCCCCTCCCGCCACCACAAAAATGGCGAAAATGTATATCTTCCACAGTTTTAAAGCTAAAATCACCAAATTTGGAAAATAGACTTCTGGTCACCCCCTCTTAAGATCGACCACGCCCCTCCAGTCCCCAAAACTTGGAAGGCCGATTTCGGGTCACCCAAACACCAGCAAAAATGTTCTGTTCACTTGCTTTCAGCTGTTCTTAAAATGGTATCAGAGTATTACGCAGTCGGCTTCGCCCGACTGCAACGTTTTTTTTTGAAAAGTGGCTTAAAATAATTGCGGATTTTTTCTTTGTATATCTCTAGTAATTTCTTCAAAAGTAAATTCTCAATATCACATTAGAATGTACGTCAAGTGGAACTGCTTTAGAGTTTTTGCCACGCAACGCTGACCGTAGAGAATCCACAGAGAAACAGAACATCTGCATTCCAGGGTCAGCGGCATGTTAGGGTTTCTGGACGCATATTTTAGGTTGATGACCCGGCCATTGCCCTTCGATGCCATTATTTACATATTACACTACTTACAATTACAGTTTAGTATCGTACAAAACTAACAAGTAAGAGTGCTTTAGTCGGGAGTGCCCGACTAGGAGATACCCTGAACCCAGTCCTTACATTCATACTAATCTATCAGTGTGTTATCCATACCTGTAATGGAAAGTAAAATCTTAATGTGCTCTAGTCGGGAGTGCCCGACTACGAGATACCCTGAACCCAGTCCTTACAATCATTCATACTAATCTAAACACACACATGCTGCAGTACAAGCAGTACAAGCAGTGCAAGCAGCTTACGCAGTTAGCTTGCTTCTTCGCTGAGCCCCACACCATGGAAAGTTAAATCTTAAATAACGTCTGTGTTTATTGTCCGATCTTATTGAAATTATTGAGGTAAACAATTGTCAATAATATGTGTGACCAAACCAAATTGCAAGGTCGTACCTTCAAAAATGCGTTCTTTGAACTTTTGGGGGGATGGGGGGTGGTATACAAAAAGTGAAATATTTGTTACATGTGTATGCTATTCGAGATTTTACATGCCAAATTGGGGCCTCTAGCTCTTATAACTTTGAAGTTATGTCCCAAAAACACTAGTCTGAAATCGAAACTTATCGATAACTTTTAAACGGTACGAGTTATCGATCAAATGAAATAAACTTGATCTGTTCCGGGATTGCGAGAACTTATATTCCAAAAATGAAGTCTATAGCTCTTGTAGTCTCTAATATCCGCGTGTTCATACAGACAGACGGACATGGCTATATCGACTCGGCTGTTGATACTGATCAATAATGTATATACTTTATATGGTCGGAGATGCTTCCTTATGCCTGTTACATACTTTTGCACAACTTCATTATACCCTTTTTACCCATTTTTAATAGGTTCAGGGTATAAAAATTGAGGGCGGTAAGTCCAGACTGAAGGCACTGATGGAAAAACATAGTTTATCATATTTAGCACATCATTAGAACTTGCGAATAAGTTAGGGCTTGAGGATGATCATCAATAAACAAATTAAACAACAATGATCCTATGTTACTTTGAGAAACCCCGGATGAGACTGATATAGGTTTCGAGGGAGAGGAAATAAAGCGTACACACTCGGTACGATTATGAAGAGAGACATTAATCCAAAGTTTTAGTTTAATAGGAAAGTCAAGTAGACAAGATTTATGAGTAAGGAGAGTATAACTTACTGAGTCGAAAGCTATACTAAAAGGAGTGTTTTTAGAAAATTTCAAAATATAAGATCTGTGTTGAAATTCAGAAATAAAATTGAAAAATAAGTAATAATTTGTACAATTTGAAAGTATAATTGGGAAGTAGCAGAAAGGTTTAAAATACCATGGTAACTTGAAACATCCGATTTAGACCCATTTTTGTAAATGGGTACAATGAACGATTCGTTCCACACGCAATTCAACTCCTTAAGCTCTAGAGAAATGTAAAAATGTAAAAAAACACGGGCACACAAAGAGCCATTTAGGGCCAGTAATGAGACAATTGGAATCAAATAAGTATATATCAAATAATCAATAAAGTAAGAGCTACTTAAGGAGATATGATTTGACTGCGTAGTAAAAGAGTTATTGAAGAATAAATAGAGAGAGAATTGTTAGAAGGAACAGAGGTCTGCGATATCACAATCGTTATCAACGTTTACACATGTACAAAATAAGGATGATGGAAATTGGGAAGAATTAAGCTTAGAGTAAAAGAAGCTAACAAATTGTTTGGATCACATTTAATGTTGAACTTACATTTAGGCAAGTAATAGAACAAACTTTGACTTTTAAATTGAGTATTTACAAAATTCCGATTGAGAACCAGACTTTTTATACTCTGATACCGAAGGTACTCATAGTATATTGGTTTTGTCGGATGTCCGTCAGGCCGTCCGTCTATCTTGAAATCTTTTGTGTTATGATTATAGCTATCTGCTTCAGATAAAGTTTGTTCCAAATTTTGACACGCCCACTGGGAGGCTGGCAAATCGATAACATGTCGATACAACTCAAATCACAAATCGATTAAACGTGAATATCTCCTACAAATTTGAAGCTAGAGTAATCAAATTTTGTGGGTATATTGCTGGTGACCTTCCCAAAAAAATTGGATTCTAGGTTAATCGGCCACGCCCATTATTACGCTCACCAGCCCCCCTCCAAAATTATTTTGAAATGCTTATATCTCCCGCAGTTTTAGAGCTAAAGTCACCATATTTGAAATATATATATTTCTGGTGACGTCCTCTACAGATCACAAAAATTTTGACCACACCCACTCCCGCCCCCGTAATCGCGAAAATCGATATACATGAATGCACAATTCGATAACACGTGTATACTTCCCGCAGTTTTGAAGCTAGAGTCCCCAAATTTGTAATTTAGACTGGGGTTGACCAACCCGAAAGATTGCGTCCTTGATTTTCTGGCCACACCCACTATAACGCCCCCAGCCACCCCGCCCACACGAAACGCGGAAGCCTATATCTCGCACAGTTTAAGAGCTAGGGCCATCATCTTTTGAGGGTAGACTTCTAACTAAGTCTTCTAAAGATCGCCCCCTCCCGCCCCCAAATATCGCGAAAATGTATATCTTCCACAGTTTTAGAGCTAAAATCACCAAATTTGGAAAATAGAGTTCTGGTCACCCCCTCTTAAGATCGACCACGCCCCCTCCCGCCCCCAAAAACTTGGAAGACCGATTTCTGGTAACCCATACAGCAGCAAAAATGTTCTGTTCACTTGCTTTCAGCTGTTCTTACAATGGTATCAGAGTATTACGCAATACGCTCCGCCCGACTGCAACGTTCTCACTTGTTTAACTTTGCATACAGACGCGTTATCATATTTTTTAGGCTTTTTTGCCAATGAATAAACCAAAGATCCTAGAAAAGTTCATTATTTTGGGAGATATAGCCAATAAACCCAGTACACCCCGCACTAAAACGATACTTTTTCACCGAACACGCCCCAGGGAGCTAGCACGAAAATCGAGCATTGACTATAATGTTAGCACGTAATTAGCATGTAACTATAAAACTCAAAGATCCTAGAAAAGTTCATTATTTTGGGAGATATAGCCAATAAACGCAGTAAACCCCGCACTAAAACGATACTTTTTCACCGAACACGACCCAGGGAGCTAGCACGAAAATCGAGCATTGACTATAATGTTAGCACGTAATTAGCATGTAAATATAAAACTCAATGATCCTAGAAAAGTTCATTATTTTGGGAGATATAGCCAATAAACCCAGTACACCCCGCACTAAAACGATACTTTTTCACCGAACACGCCCCAGGGAGCTAGCACGAAAATCGAGCATTGACTATAATGTTAGCACGTAATTAGCATGTTAGTATAAAACTCAAAGATCCTAGAAAAGTTCATTATTTTGGGAGATATAACCAATTAACACAGTACACCCCGCACTAAAACGATACTTTTTCACCGAACACGACCCAGGGAGCTAGCACGAAAATCGAGCATTGACTATAATGTTAGCACGTAATTAGCATGTAAATATAAAACTCAAAGATCCTAGAAAAGTTCATTATTTTGGGAGATATAGCCAATAAACCCAGTACACCCCGCACTAAAACGATACTTTTTCACCGAACACGCCCCAGGGAGCTAGCACGAAAATCGAGCATTGACTATAATGTTAGCACGTAATTAGCATGTTAGTATAAAACTCAAAGATCCTAGAAAAGTTCATTATTTTGGGAGATATAACCAATTAACACAGTACACCCCGCACGCAAATAAATCTTTTGTGATATAATAAACATTTTTTATTTAAATTTCAATGTACTGTGTCATCTGAAAAAATTCTCTGCTTATGTAAGTTGAGCATAGCAACAACATAATCCGCGTCGATCCTGGCTGGCTTTGCTCTTTTCATTTTAATCAAGCCTCGCAACTACTATCCTGTGAATTGCAATTGTAAGTCAATCATGAATACAGGCGTATGACTCAATCGTTTAACATATTTGTCCAATTTAATGCAACTAAACGTGCAAGACAACGCTACTTATTTCTAGGCAATTTTTTGCAAACAAATAGCAAATTAGACTATACATATATCAATCAAAAATTTAGGAGCAAATCAATTGACAACCTGCGACAATTCAAAAAGAAACACTTACATATGTACACACACGCACAGAAGTATTGGCACAGCAAGCACTTCTGACTTTGCTGCTTTGGTGCGATGTTTTGGTGATAATATATGTATCTAGCGCATTTTTTCCATATAAAATGAACAATTTACTACAAAATAAAACTAAAAAAAACCTTTTTATCATTTTTTATACCCTGAACCCATTAAAAATGGGTAAAAAGGGTATTATGGTTTTGTGCAAATGTATGTAACAGGCATAAGGAAGCATCTCCGACCATATAAAGTATATATTATTGATCAGTATCAACAGCCGAGTCGATCTAGCCATGTCCGTCTGTCTGTCTCGTCTGTATGAACACACAGATATCAGAGACTACAAGAGCTAGAGACTTCATATTTGGAACATAAGTTCTCCTAATTCCGGGACAGATCAAGTTTATTTCATTTGATCGATAACTCATCGCATTCAAAAGTTATCGATAAATTTGGATTTTAGACTAGCGTTTTTGGGACATAACTTCAAAGTTATAAGAGCTAGAGGCCCCAAATTTGGTATGTATAATCTCGAATATCATACACATGTAACAAATTTTTTTAACAGGCCGTGGCCATTCTAAAAAATAAAGTTTGTGGTAAAGCACGAACAGTGCTTACGTTACACAATACAGTGCTCAACTTTGCCGCGATCATCGATTGCACATATGCGGACATATCGTCCCTACGCGTACTCCGACAATAGTTAGAACTAGTTAGGCAAAGTGACTTAGACCTAATGGAATATTATGACGAAGTCGAGAAAAACTCACTCTCGTCACGAACAAAATCGTCATGATACATGACGAAGAAGCAGCAACGATCCTATATGCAGAAATTAAGGATGATGCCCTACATGCTTTCATGGCAGGCTTCAAGAGGGCTTGAAATCATTAGTTATCCCAGCACAGCCCAAAGACTTGCCGTCCGCTTGCCATCCGCGAGGCTGAAAACAGCATTGAGAGAAGTTCATTCGCTGCATCATACGCCAGGGCGATTGAGGATACAGGCGAAGGTGATGGACAGGGTAACCGCCCGCAGGCTAGACAAGGAAAAGGCCATGAAAAAAATCCGCATTTTGTAGGAAAACAGGGCTAACAAGTGAGAACGTTGCAGTCGAGCGGAGCCCACTGCGTAAAACTCTGATACCATTTTAAGAACATCTGAAAGGAAATATTTGAGGTTTTAGATACCAATCCCTCATCCTCTCGAAAGTGTAAAACACTCATTTTTATACCCTGAACCCATTAAAAATGGGTAAAAAGGGTGTTATGGTTTTGTGCAGAAGCATGTAACAGGCATAAGGAAGCATCTCCACCCATATAAAGTATATATATTCTTGATCAGTATCAACAGTCGAGTCGATTTAGCCATGTCCGTCTGTCTGTCTGTCCGTCCGTCCGTCCGTCCGTCCGTCAGTCTGTATGAACACGCGGATATCAGAGACTACAAGAGCTAGATACTTCATATTTGGAATATAAGTTCTCGTAATCCCGGGACAGATCAAGTTTATTTCATTTTATCGATAACTCGTCCCGTTTAGATGTTATCGATAAATTTCGATTTCAGACTAGCGTTTTTGGGCCTTAACTTAAAAGTTATAAGAGCTAGAGGCCCCAAATTTGGCATGTATAATACACATGTAACAAATATTTCACTTTTTTGGATACCACCCCCCAATCCCCCCAAAAGTTCAAAACTCATTTTTAAGGTATGACCTTGCAATTTGGTTTGGTCACACATTTTTTAGCTAATGTTATGGCCTTCAAATTATAGAAAGATCGGACAATAAACACAGAAGTTATTTAAGATTTTACTTTCCATTGTGTGGGGCTCAGTGAAAAAGCAAGCCAGCTGCTTAAACCGCATGCACTGCTTGCAGTATGTGTGTGTCTGTATGTATGCACACTATTAGACAAGTATGAATGGATGTCAGAACTGGGTTCAGGGTATCTCCTAGTCGGGCACTCCCGACTAGAGCACTCTTACTTGTAATACCCTGTACTCATTAAAAATGGGTAAAAAGGGTATTATGGTTTTGTGCAAAACTATGTAACAGGCATAAGGAAGCATCTCCGACCATATTAAGTATATATATTCTTGATCAGTATCAACAGCCGAGTCGATTTGGCCATGTCCGTCTGTCTGTCTGTCTGTCCGTCCGTCTGTATGAACATGCGGATATCAGAGACTATAAGAGCTAGAGACTTCATATTTGGAATACAAGTTCTCCCAATCCCGGGACAGATCAAGTTTATTTCATTTTATCGATAGCTCGTCGCATTCAAAAGTTATCGATAAATTTCGACTAGCGTTTTCGGGACAAAACTTCAACGATATAAGAGCTAGAGACCAAATTTGGCATGCATAATCTCGAAAAGCATACACATGTAACAAATATTTCAATTTTTGGATACCACCCCCCAATCCCTCCAAAAGTTGAAAAAACGCATTTATGAAGTTATGACCTTGCATTTTGGTTTGGTCACACATTTTACAGCCAATGTTATGTCCTAAAAATTTCAGAAAGATCGGGCACTAAATACAGAAGGTCTTAAAGATTTACATTTGCATAGTGTGTGGCCTTGCGAAGAAGTTAGCTTGCAGTATGTGTGTGTTTGTATGGATGTGCATTGATTGGTAAGTATGAATGGATGTAAGGACTGGGTTCAGGGTATCTCCTAGTCGGGCACTCCTGACTAGAGCACTCTTACTTGTTGAAGATGTAACCATGCATTTTGGCTTGTTCAAAAATTTTATTGCCAATTGTATGAAAGAAGACTTTCACAAAGGTCACACATTTTCCATAGTGTGGGTCTTTTCCATCATCAGTCCGTCTGTCTGTCTGTATGTATGCAAACTAGTCCCTCAGTTTTTGAGCTATCGTGATGCAACTTTGCATAGACACTTATTATTCAAAGAAGCAGCACATTGGTTGGTGCCGGCCGGATCGGACCACTATATCTTATAGCTTCCATACAACTCTTAGTCGGTTTTGGCCATAAATCCGATGTTTTCAAAGACTTTATTTATCATTTATTTTCACTTTTTTCTTATTCTTGTTTTCAAATATAAAATAACTGTAATCAAATGCATTAACTATTGATAACGTCTTTATTGATATCCTATTCAGTAGCCACCATGGTTAATTACAGTATATATACATTATAAAAGAAATATTAAATTTGCCTTAGAACAAAAACTATACAACGCAAAAGAAAAGATCAGTATAATCGAGTTTGTCAGTGCATTTCAAAACTGCTTGATGGCGTAAGTATTAGAGTGCTGCGCTGAGAAACGGGAGTACATGGTTCTAATCCCAGCCGCGAGTTATTCCTTTTTATTTTTTTTTCTAATTATTTTTTCAAATACATATCAAATAGCTTGAATTCAATAATTTAAAAGAAAAATTTTAATTCATATGATACCAATTCTTAGAGCAAAAAAAGAAATGCCACCGATGAAAACGATTTTTTACTACTTTTGAAATTTCAGTGGTGCAGTTGGCAGAGTGAAAATTGCCTAAAGTTAAGATAATCCGAAGATAATCCCTTCCCACTTGTTGCAATTTTAAATATTGATGAGTTATAAGAATGTTCAAGTGTACAAGAAAATTTAAGGCAATAGTTTTGAAAACATCAGATTTATGGCCAAATCCGACTTAGAGTTGTATGGCAGCTATAAGATATAGTGGTTGGATCCGGCTGGTTCCGAACAATGTGCTGTACAGTTAAATAATAAGGCTCTATGTAAAGTTTCAGCGCGATAGCTCTACTGAGAGACTATATACTATACATACAGACAGATGGACATGGCTAAATCAATTTGTTTTGCCACTCGAAGTATACTGCAGGTAATTTTTGTGGGTCTCCAACGCTACTTTCTATGCACCACACACTTCGACAAGAAGCTAATATACTATTTTCTTCGAAAGAGTATATAAATAGTTTTAAAAATATATATGTTTTTCTGCTGATGCTTTATTCGCATATTACGGTGTGGTGCAAAAAAAAATCAATATCTATACGCAAATACTATACTATTTTATATACTTATGTTCTTAGTAGTTGATTGCATTGAAGCATGTTGCTCTTAAGAATCGCCTTCGGCCTGTTCCAAAGCATCAAACTCAACTGTTTCCTTTTTACTGATGGCGGCCTTAGCTTGCTCGTACTTGATCCGATAGGATCCCCGTGGATCGTAGATCTTCTCCAAACGCTGCCAATCATCCGGACGGTTATCAATCAAATGCAGCGTTACCTTTTCGGTTCCATATTTTTGCTTCTCCGTACACTTGACGCAGTCCGTCATCATTGCATCGGGTAGGATGTCTGCAATTTGCAGCTGAATGTACTGCAACGTTGCACTGACTATAATATACACTTACCCTTTAGCATTTTGGCATCGGGTGTGCAAGGACCAACATTCTCTAGGCATTTGATATAGTTATTCAGAAGTCGCTCCTGACTCAATATCTCATCCAGATCCACATTGTCGAACTTATTGTCATATGCTCCTCTATTGGGGTACCTGATCAGTCCGGCCGGCATTGTAGTGGTGGCAGGCGGATGTGCTTCGCAGAACAGAACACCCAGGAGTACAAGCATTACCAGAGCAAAGTTTAGGCAGAACATTGCTAAAACTCAGATGTAACTCGTTTATTGACAATTGCATTTGAAGCTGCGGGCTTTATAGGTTACATACAGGTACATCAGGTCGTGGTCCAGCTGCACATCATGTGCGTGTCTCTTGGTAATTTAAATTATCCATTAGACAGCCAAATGACTTGCGCCAAATTAACTGCATAGAATTTAATTAAATAATCATTGCTGCCAATTTTGTACTGCAACTGCAACAGCAGCAATAAAATCAGCGGTAGCAACTGGGAAACATGGAATGTCAGCCAAAAAGATGTCAACTCCTGCAGCTAGTGTTACTTGGGAGATTTCACATACATAGTTATTGGGTTTTAAATTACGCCTTCATGTTCTTTTTATACCCTGAACCCATTGTTTTTGTGCAAAGACATTGGTAGCAAATGAATTTGATTACAGTGTAAAAAGGGTATAATGAAGTTGTGCAAAAGTATGTAACAAGCATAAGGAAGCATCTCCGACCATGTAAAGTATATATATTATTGATCAGTATCAACAGTCTGTCTGTATGTATGAACACGCGCATATCAGAGACTACAAGCGCTAGAGACTTCATATTTGGAAATAAGTTCTCGTAATCCCGGGACAGATCAAGTTTATTTCATTTTATCGATAACTCGTCCCGTTTAAAAGTTATCGATAAATTTCGATTTCAGACTAGCGTTTTTGGGACATAACTTCAAAGTTGTAAGAGCTAGAGGCTCCAAATTCGGCATGTATAATCTCGAACAGCATACACATGTAACAAATATTTCACTTTTTGAATACCACCCCCTAATCCCCCCAAAGATCGACTCGGCATTTTTGATGGCATTTTATTACCAATAGTGTGCCCAACAAATTTCAATAAAATCGGACATTAAACACAGAACTTATTGTACTGCTTGAACTGCAGCATGTGTGTGCTTAGATTAGTATGCATGATTATAAGGACTTGGTTCAGGGTATCTCTAGTCGGGCACTCCCGACTAGAGCACTCTTACTTGTTTAACCTATCGTGATCAAACTTTGCACAGAGACTTATTATTTAACATTGATCGTAGCCGGCCGGATCGGTTTTGGCCATAAATTCCATGTTTTCAAAGCTATCGCTTTAAATTTTTTGTGTACACTTGAATATCTTTATGACTCATCAATGTTTAGAATTTGCAAAACGTTTGAGTCATAAATAGCGAAGATATGCGTCATTAAATATTTTGAATAAACAGGTGCATACGGGCAAACAAAGTTGGCTAGTAAGTTTTTAACAGACTACTCTTTAAGCAATTTTGTCATCGACCATCAAAGCGGTAAGTGGTAAAGTGGCGCGCTGACAAACGGGAGGGATGGGAGGTTCGTATCCCAGCGTAAACCTTCAAATATAAAACAAGTAAGAGTGCTGTAGTCGGGTGTGCCCGACTACGAGATACCCTGAACCCAGTCCTTACAATCATTCATACTAATCTAAGCACACACATGCTGCAGTATAAGCAGTACAAGCAGTGCAAGCGGTTTAAGCAGTTAGCTTGCTCTTTCGCTGAGCCCCACACAATGGAAAGTTAAATCTTAAATAACTTCTGTGTTTATTGTCCGATCATATTAAAATTTTTGGGGCAAGCAATTGTCGATAATATGTGTTACCAAACCAAATTGCAAGGTCGTACCTTCAAAAATAGGTTTTTTTTACTTTTGGGGGGTTTGGGGGCTGGTATCCAAAAAGTGAAATATTTGTTACATGTGTATGCTATTCGAGATTATACATGTCAAATTAGGGGCCTCTAACTCTTATAACTTGTAAGTTATATCCAAAAAACGCTGGTCTGACGAATTTATCGATAACTTTTGAACGGGACGAGCTATCGATAAATTTTAATAAACTTGATCTGTCCCGGGATTAGGAGAACTTATGTTCCAAATATGAAGTCTCTAGCTCTTGTAGTCTCTGATATCTGTGTGTTCATACAGACGGACAGACGGACAGACAGACGGACATGGCTAGATCGACTCGGCTGTTGATACTGATCAATAATATATATACTTTATATGGTCGGAGATGCTTCCTTATGCCTGTTACATACATTTGCACAAAACCATAATACCCTTTTTACCCATTTTTAATGGGTTCAGGGTATAATAACTGTAATCAAATTCATTTGCTACCAATGTCTTAGAACAAAACTATGCAACGCGAAAAAACGATCACTATAATCGAGGTGGTGTAAGTAGTAAAGTGCTGTGCTGACAAACGCGAGGGGTCGGAGGCTCGCATCCAAGCGGTGACATATATATTTTCTTTTTTTTTCTAATAATTTTTTTCAAATATAAAATGAATTTAATATTTTAAAATAATAATTTTAATTCACATGATTTCAATTCTAGAACAGAAAAAATAAAATTAAAAATAAAACGATTTTGTACAGCATATGAAATTTCAGTGGTGCAGTTGGCAGAGTGAAAATTGCCAAAAGGTTCAAAAAAATAGAATCTACGTCACGTTCCCCACTTGTTTTGCCCGATTTTTACCTTAAATGAGTACGACGTTCCGGGAGCGACACCATGAAAACTCCCATATGTATTCTTGATCAGTATCAATTTCCGAATCGCTTTGTGACATATGATATATGAACACGTAGATATTAGAGACCATAAAAGCTGGAGAATTTTGGAATAAAAGTTCTCGTAGTCCTGGGGCAGATTTGTTTCATTTTATCGGTAACTCGACCTGTTCAAAAGTTTTCAATCAATTTCGATTTCAGACTAGTGTTTTTGGCCATAGCTTGAAAGTTAAAATAGCTAGAGGCACCACATTTTGTATGTGTAGTCTCGAATAGCATACACGTGTAACAATTACTTTTTGGATACCGTACCCCAATCCCCCCAAAAGTCAAAAACACAAATTTTTTTAGGTATGACCTTGCAATTTGGATTGATTTCCCATTGTATAGCAAAGTTTATGTCCTACAAATTTCAACAAGATCGGACAATAAGCACAGAAGTTATTTAAAATTTACCTTTCTATAGTGTGCGGCCATGTAAAGCAGGCCTACTGTTTAAGCTGCTTGCAGTATGTGTATGTTTGTATGTGTGTGCTTTAATAGGTAAGTTTGAATGGATGTGAGGACTAGGTTCAGGGTATCCTTCTATTCGGGCACTTCCGACTAGAGCACTCTTACTTGGTGTGTCTTAATTTTTGGTATTTCATCAGCATAAATACACACTTCTCTATTTGGGTCTAAGCAGCAGCAACAGCAACAAAAAGCCACCCGACCAGGTCGAACCACAGCGGCAGAAGATTTAGCTCATTTTTCGGTCGCGACACCAACTATAAGCTCTTTTTTTGAATATTATTTTGCTCTCTCTTTCTCCCTCTCTCTGACTAAATGTGTTAATCTCAGAATTTTAAAGAACAAGCAGAGCTCAGCGGTAGCTTTGCTTCTTGCCAATGCTAAAGGCCGGTCAAGAACTGTTCTGTATCTCGAGGATTGCGGACGTGTTTTGGTACTCGCGTGTGTTTCATTAGAAGTATATATTTGTATAAATATTGTATATTTATTCAATCGCCGACCACTAGCATAAAATGATTTGCTTCGTTCCGGTAAATTGACTCACATTTTTTTATCTCAATAGTATCGACCTAATGCTATATTTCAATTTTTATACCCTGAACCCATTAAAAATGGGTAAAAAGGGTATTATGGTTTTGTGCAAATGTATGTAACAGGCATAAGGAAGCATCTCCGACCATATAAAGTATATATATTATTGATCAGTATCAACAGCCGAGTCGATCTAGCCATGTCCGTCTGTCTGTCCGTCTGTCCGTCTGTATGAACACACAGATATCAGAGACTACAAGAGCTAGAGACTTCATATTTGGAACATAAGTTCTCCTAATCCCGGGACAGATCAAGTTTATTAAAATTTATCGATAGCTCGTCCCGTTCAAAAGTGATCGATAAGTTTCGATTTCAGACCAGCGTTTTTTGGATATAACTTACAAGTTATAAGAGCTAGAGGCCCCTAATTTGACATGTATAATCTCGAATAGCATACACATGTAACAAATATTTCACTTTTTGGATACCACCCCCCAAACCCCCCAAAAGTTAAAAAGATAACTCGACCCGTTCAAAAGTTATCGATACATTTCGTTTTCAGAATAGCATTATTGGGCAATAACTTAAAAGTAACAAGAGCTAGAGGGCCCAAATTTTGTATACACATGTAACAAACATTTCACTTTGTGGATACCTCCCCCCAAACCCATCACAAATTCAAAAAACGCATTTTTAAAGGTATGACCTTGCAATTTGGTTTGGGCACACATTTTATTGTGAATGGTATGCCCAATAAATTTCAATAAGATCGGTCAGTAAATACAGAAGTGGCTTACGATTTAACTTTACAATTGCTTGATTAAACAAGTAAGAGTGCTCTAGTCGGGAGTGCCCGACTAGGAGATGCCCTGAACCCAGCCCTTACATTCATTCATACTAATCTATCGGTGTATATACATACAAACTAAGAAATGCTGCAGTACATGCAGTGCAAGCGGTTTGAGCAGTTAGCTTGCTTTTTCACTGAGCCCCCCACAATGGAAAGTAAAATCTTAAATAACTTCTGTGTTTATTGTCCGATCTTTCTAAAATTTTTAGCACATAACATTGGCTATAATATGGGTGTCCAAACCAAATTGCAAGGTCATACCTACATAGATGCGTTATTTGAACTTTTGGGGGGAGTAGGGGGGTGATATCCAAAAAGTGAATTATTTGTTACATGAGTATGCTTTTCGAGATTATACATGCCAAATTTTGGGGTCTCTAGCTCTTATATCTTTGAAGTTATGTCCCAAAAACGCTAGTTTAAAATCAAAATTGATCGATAACTTTTGATCGCGTCGAGTTATCGATAATTTGAAATAAACTTGATCTGTCCCGGTATTGGGATAACTTATATTCCAAATGTGAATTCTCTAGCTCTTATAGTCTCTGATATCCGCGTGTTCATACAGACGGACGGACAGACAGACAGACATGGCTAAATCGACTCGGCTGTTGATACTGATCAAGAATATACATATATACTTTATATAGTCGGAGATGCTTCCTTATGCCTGTTACATACTTTTGCACAACTTCATTATACCCTTTTTACCCATTTTTAATGGGTTCATGGTATAAAAAGCAAGCTAACCTCTTAAACTGCTTGCACTGCTTTCAGTATTTGAATGTTCGTTTATAAGTAATAGGTAAGTATAAATTAATGTAAGAGCTGGGTCCAGGGTATCTCCTATTCGGGCACTCCCGACTAGAGCACTCTTACTGGTTTTTTTTTTAAACTAATAAGCAACGCAATCAACCGGCAATACATCGCTTTTATATCAGATTATTCGTCACAAGTAGCTTTTATACGTAATTTGATTAGATACACCTGTATTTTTATTAGATACACCTGTATTTTTATGGGAAAATCAACAGCGACGCTTAGCATGCTAAGTAATTTAGAAATAACTCGTTTGGAACTTATGGCATCGCTTGGCAATGTACATTTTCCAGTATATTTATACCCTGAACCCATTAAAAATGGGTAAAAAGGGTATTATCGTTTTGTGCAAAAGTATGTAACAGGCATAAGGAAGCATCTCCGACCATATAAAGTCTATATATTCTTGATCAGTATCAATAGCCGAGTCGATTTAGCCATGTCCGTCTGTCTGTCTGTCCGTCTGACCGTCTGTCCGTCCGTCTGCATGAACACGCGGATATCAGAGACTACAAGAGCTAGAGACTGCATATTTGGAATATAAGTTCTCGTAGTGCCGGGACAGATCAAGTTTATTTCATTTTATCGATAACTCGTACCCATTCAAAAGTTATCGATAAATTTCGATTTCAGACTAGCGTTTTTGGGACTATAACTTACAAGTTATAGGAGCTAGAGGCCCCAAATTTGGCATGTATAATCTCGAGTAGCATACACATGTAACAAACTTTTCACTTTTTGGATACCACCCCCCAAATTCTCCCAAATTTAAAAAAAAAACCCATTTTGGAAGGTACGACCTTGCAATTTGGTTTGGTCACACATTTTATAGCCAATGTTATGTCCTAAAAATTTCAGAAAGATCGGACAATAAACACAGAAGTTTTTTAAGATTTTACTTTCTATTGTGTGGGGCTCGGTGATAAGCAAGCTAACTGCTTAAACCGCTTGCAACTCTTGTACTGCTTGAACTGCAGCATGTGTGTGTTTAGATTAGTATGCATGATTGTAAGGACTGGGTTCAGGGTATCTCCTAGTCGGGCACTCCCGACTAGAGCACTCTTACTGGTTTCTACTCAAATTGGTTTAGCTCGTCATGTGAATATAACAGCCGCAATGACAGCAAAACAACAATAATAGCATGATGATTTTCATTAAAAATTGTCCGCTGTTAATTTTGCGTCAATCAAAGCGGGCATGTAAAGACCACTCTGAGTAAGTGTTGTACTTGTACCTAAGGCTATGTATATCTGCAGTCGTTTGGAGTGGGTGTTTAGCTTTCAGTCGTCCATTTAGCTATTATTGCTGACCATTTACGTAAGCTATGGCAACAATTTGCATTCAATATGCGTGTCATATTATTATGAGTTAATTACACTATGCAACAATTAAAAAAAAAAACAAATAAGAGTGCTCTAGTCGGGAGTACCCGACTAAGAGATACCCTGACCCAGTCCTTCCATTCATTTATAGTAATCTATAAGTGTGTATACATAAAAACGCACACCTGCTGCAGTGCAAGCGGTTTAAGTTAGCTTGCTTTTTCACTGAGCCCCTCACAATGGAAAGTAAAATCTTATAACTACTGTGTTTATTGTCTGATCTTTATGAAATTATGGGTAAAAAGGGTGTAATTAATTTGTGCAAAAGTATGTAATAGGAAATTTAAAGCTATTGCTTTGAAAACATTTATGATTTATGGCCAAAACCGACTTAGAGTTGTATGGCAGCTATAAGATGTAGTGGTCCGATCCGGCCAGCACCGACCTATGTGCTGTCCCCTTGAATAATAAGTGTTTGTGCAAAGTTGCATAGCGATAGCTCAAAAACTAAGGAACTAGTTTGCATACATACAGACAGACAGACAGACAGATGGACATAGCTAGATCAATTTGTTTTGTTTTTCTAAGCATCCTGGCAGTAACTTTTGGGGGTCTCCAACGCTTCCTTCTATGCGTCTATGCGTTACAAACTTAAAACATAAAAATACGAAATAATTCAGTTTTTGTTGAATTATTGTGTTTATTTATTATTATTCTTTTGTGTGAATTGTCTTCTTGCAGGCCACCCAATTTGGGGGACCTTGAGTGGTTTTCAATTTCCTTTTTCGTTTATTTCTAGATTTCTCCGCTTTTTATACCCTGAACCCATTAAAAATGGGTAAAAGGGTATTAGGGAGTTGTGCAAAAGTATGTAACAGGCATAAGGAAGCATCTCCGACCATATAAAGTGTATATATTCTTGATCAGTATCAACAGCCGAGTCGATCTAGCCATGTCCGTCTGTCTGTCTGTATGTCTGTCCGTCCGTCCGTCTGTATGAACACGCGGATATCAGAGACTATATTTGGACTTCATATTTGGAATAAAAGTTCTCGTAGTGCCGGGACAGATCAAGTTTATTTCATTTTATCGATAAATCGTCCCGTTCAAAAGTTATTCGATAGAAGGTATGACCTTGCAATTTGGTTTGGACACATTTTATTGCCAATTGTATGCCCAAATTTCAATAAGATCGGACATTAAACACAGAAGTTGTTAAAGATTTAACTTTCCATTGTGCGGTGCTCGATGAAAAAGCAAGCTAACTGCTTCAATCGCTTGCACTGCTTGTACTGCAGCATGTGTGTATTTAGATTAGTATGAATGATTGTACGGACTGGGTTCAGGGTATTTCGTAGTCGGGCACTCCCGACTAGAGCACTCTTACTTGTTTTTACTGATCTTAAGAGGGGGTGACCAGAAGTCTATCTTCCAAATTTGGTGACTCTAGCTCTAAAACTGTGGAAGATATAAATTTTCGCGACTTTTGGGGCGGGAGGGGGCGTGGCCCCAACATTTTTTGGCCGATCTTTAGAGGACTTGGCCAGAAGTCTGCCCTCAGAGTTTGGTGTCTCTAGCTCTTAAATTGTGCGAGATATAGGCATCCGTGTTTCGTGGGGGCGATGTGGCTGGGGGCGTTCTCGTGGGCGTGGCTGGCAAATCCAGGACGCATTCTTTTGGACTGGTCAGCCCAAGTCTAAATTCCAAATTTGGGGACACTTGCATAAAAATTTCGGGAAATATACACGTGTTATCGAATTGTGCATTCATGTATATCGATTTTCGCGATTACAGGGGCGGGAGTGGGCGTACTCAAGTTTTTTTTATGTGATCTGTAGAGGACGTCGCCAGTAATATATATTCCAAATATGGTGACCTTAACTCTAAACAGCGGGCGATATAAGCATTTCAAATTAATTTTGGAGGGTGGGCTGGTGGGCGCAATAATGGGCGTGGCCGATTAACCTAGGATTCAATTTTTTCGGAAGGTCACCAGCAATATACCTACCAAATTTGACTACTCTAGCTTTAAAATGGTAGGAGATATTCACGTTTAATCGATTTGTGATTTGAGGTGTATCGACGTGTTATCGATTTGCCAGCCTCCAGCAGTAGGCGTGGCATAAATTTGGAACAAACTTGATCTTAAGCAGATAACTACAATCATAACACAAAAGATTTCAAGAGTCTATCTAATATCGTTTCGGAAATACGTGCGTTCATCCAGACAGACAGACAGACGGACGGACATGGCTAAATTGACTTGGCTGTTGATACTGATCAAGAATATATATACTTTATATGGTCGGAGATGCTTCCTTATGCTTGTTACATACTTTTGCACAACTTCATTATACCCTTTTTACCCATTTTTAATGGGGTCAGGGTATAAAAAGCGGGGAAGAATTATCTTCGGCGTGCCGAAGATATTATACTCTTTTCAAACCTTTGCTAGAGACTTCATATTTGTAAAATAAGTTATCGTAGTCCCGGGACAGTACAAGTCTGTTTCATTTTATTGATAAATCGACCCGTTCAATTATCGTTCAGTAATCGATAAATTTCGATTTAAGACCCGTTTTTTGGCCATAACTTGAAAGTTATAAGAGCTAGATGCACCAAATTTTGTATTTATAGTCTCGAATAGCATCTAACAAATATTTCACTTTTTGGATACCGTACCCCCATTTCCGTAAAAGTTAAAAACACTCATTTTTCAAGGTATGACCTTGCAATTTGGCCCATTTTATAGCCAAAGTTATGTCCTGGAAATTTCACAAAGATCGGGCACTAAATACAGAAGCTATTTAAGATTTACCTTTGCATAGTGTGGGGCCTTGCGAAGAAGTTAGCCTGCTTAAGCTGCTTTGAAAGCATCGGATTTATGGCCAAAACTGACTTCGAGTTGTATGGCAGCTATAAGATATAGTGGTCCGATCCTGCCGGCTCCGACTAATGTGCTGTTTATTTGAATAATAAGTATCTGTGCAAAGTTTAATCGCGATAGCTTTGAAAACATGGGATTTATGGCCAAAACCGACTTCGAGTTGTATGGCAGCTATAAGATATAGTGGTCCGAACCGGCCGACTCCGACCAATGTGCTGTCCCCTTGAATAATACGTGTATGTGCAAAGTTTCATCGCGATAGCTCAAAAACTGAGGGACTAGTTTGCATACATACAGACAGACAGACGGACATGTCTAGATCAATTTGTTCTGTTTTTCTTAGCATAGTGGCAGTAACTTTTGGGGGTCTCAGACGCTTCCTCCTATGCGTTACAAACTTCAGCACAAACTTAAAATACGTTTTTTTTCGAAAAGAGTATAAATACCTTGCTCTTATAGTTTCTTACGCACAGATAGAGGAGCTCGGCTATGTAAATTAAGAACAGAAAACTCAACAGCACATAAATATGCCGATATACTCAAGTTCTTACTTGTTTTGCTCTTAATTTTTGGTCGATCTGTCTTGTTGGTAAATGATAATTGTCAGCACTACGCTGTGTATCGCTGGAGATATCGCTTTCTTATCGTATTCTTCTTTCCTTTCGTGAATTCAATGCATAAACGCATTACATTTTTATCGCGATATTGATTCCCCAAGCGACTCAATAGGATTGGGACGCAGCAGCAGAAGTAAGAAAAAACGGTGCTTTTAGCTGCGATCGCATCTCATTTATCATTGCCAAATCATTGGGGACAGCCTAACGACTGCCAAAGTTGGCTTTTGGAGAAAAACATTATCACTATCACACAAAAGCGAACCGAAATCTGTAAGAGCCAAAATTTGTGTTCCAATTTCATGAAACTTGAATGTTGCCATTTACAGTTATCAGTTCGACGTGTTCGCTCTTTGCAGCTAACAGGTGAAGCTGCCGATTTGTGGCTGCGACTGCGGCTGTCGAATGGCCCCAGAAACCAGTTACGAGTCAGAGTGAAGCAGCAGCAGCTCCAATCAATGCTTGTTCTATCAAGTTGTGTTGCTGTTGGCGGTGCTTTGTTTGTTGTTGCTTTTTTCAAGTGCACATCATTCCTTTACGTAAGGCCCAGGTGAGTTGTGCCGATAAACTGAATGTTCATATGTATATCTCTTAACTCTCAGCTCTTGCCTCATAGCTGCATACTCTTTAATATTGTCTTTTGTTGATGTTGTTGTTTGCAATACCCACAGCATCAGTAGCTAGCACGCATATTTATGAATATTTTTTTAGCCGTTTATTTTGAATGCTAATTTTCCTTTCTATCTACCGATTTGTGTTATTGAAGGTGAACAGGTTTTGCGACTGCCAATATGTGGGTCACTAAGTCACTTTGGCAGCAAATTGTTGCTGCTAGTATTTCTAGTGTTTTTCTGATTGCTGTTTTGTTCGCTGTGCAGCTGCAGGTTAGTTTAATATAAGTTGGCGTGTTCGTGTTTTGTTTCATCTGCCAGTTACTCTTTAATTGTACAAATTAACACATCATCTGCGCTAGACCTATAGACAAATCCTAATAGTGTGTGTGTTTGGGGCCATGCATGCCTTTATTAAAGACGGCTGACTGCCAACAATTTTCCAAGTTAATTTTACAAAAATTCTGTACTTAAAAAAAGAAATACAACCGAAAATATAAAGTAAATATTTATACACTGCCCGACAACCGATTAGCACACCCTATGCTCCCGTCTTACGAGCTCAATATCAGGAAAACGAATAAAGCTTTTAGGATGAGTTTTTTTTTTCATTAAAAGAATATAAAATTTCACACGAAAATAAATAGTAGATATGATATTAACTTTATTAATAACATTTCCAATTATTTTAAACAAACTTAACATACAAAATTCACTTTTATTTTTGCGACACTTGATTAGCACAGTCACTTGAAAACCTAAAATAACAAAAGAAAATGGGTTCAAACTTCACTCAAATTATTTTTTAAAATTAATTTCAATATTTTAGATCTTATTTGTAAACAAATTAATAATGTGTTGAGCCTCCACGATTAAGTATGACTTCGTACATCCGCTTGGGTAGGGAGTCATATAATTTTTTTATATAATTGAGTGATATAGCCTCCCAGGACCTTTTTATTCCTTCAATGAGTTCTGCTTCAGTTGAATATTGCTTGCCGGACTCGTACACCTTCCGTGCCAGCCATCCCCAAACATTTTCTATAATGTTTAGGTCGGGCGAGTATGGCGGCCAAGTTAGCAATTCTACTTTTTGACCCTCAATCCAGGTCTTTACAATCCTGGCTGTGTGGATAGGTGCGTTGTCCTGCTGGAACTTCCATTTCAAGGGTCCAAAAATATCCTTAATTGCAGGGAAAGCCGTATTCAGTACACCTTTGTACGCAATGGCATTCATACGGCTGGTTAGAAACTGCAGCTCTATAGTGCCAAAGTACGTAATAGCTCCCCACACCATGACACCACCCGCACGGCTGTGCAATCGATCTAAAGTATGCTCTTCCTTTCTGAGATCATGAAAGTAGTAGGCATAGCCATCAGGACCCTCCAAATTAAACTTTTTCTCATCCGAAAAGACTACAAGCTCCCACTCCTTGGTCCAGGTCATATTCGATCGACAGAAATCGAGCCGTTGCATCTTTCGAAGTTGGCTTAGAGGTGGTTTTTTTTTTTATTTTAGACGCTTAATATGCTTAGCATTCGAAATAACTCTTTGCACAGTCCGAACGCACGCTTTAACACCAGTTTTTTCTTTAATTTTGGTGGCTTAGTCGTGAGAATTAGATGCGTGCCTTAATATGATTCGCTTATCAGCTGCTGTTATCAGTGATGAGGGCCGACCTTTCATGTTTTTTCCATAAGTGTCCTCATTGTTTAAATATGAGGTAATAACTTTACGGCTGCGTTGAATATTTTTCGATATTTGAAGAATCGAGTGGCCGCACTCCCTGTAAGCCTTTATTTTGCCTTTTTCAGACTCATCCAACGGTTTTCCTTTTCCCATTATTACTTTCTTTTATAGATAATTGATCCCAATAAATAAATAATAAACTTAAACACCCAAACAAGACAGCTTACACGCAAAAATTGACACGAAAACAAAAATGTGCTAATCGGTGGTCCCAACAAAAATGCATGCATTTTTGTCGCACTTCACAGAAAAAAGCAAAGCAAACTAACGGTACACTTCCAGAGCTTACAGTTATTCTTAGAATGAGTGAAAATGATGAAGAATATGAGAAAAAAAAGAATGAGCATGAAACATTTTCAGAGTAGGGAGATATTTGCCTTTAAACTGAAAGCTTAGAGAGTGTGCTAATCGGTTGTCGGGCAGTGTATATATATATATATATAAATATATATATATATATATATATATATATATATAAATATTATTTATTATTGCATAGATTACCCAAAATTCTTTTAGCTAGCGTTGGTTGTTCGGTCTTATTTAATATGTGGGAAAGCTAGTTATACTCGGAATTGGAAAAAAAAACTAAGGAACTATAACGTATAAAAAACGACATGATGCTTGCATATAACACAGGTGTTGATTTTTTCAGATACTTTCACTAAATTAAATTATCAGCAGAAAAGTTTTTATAACACATAAAAACTAACATTCCCACAAACAAGTGAGAACGTTGCAGTCGGGCGGAGCCGACTGCGTAATACTCTGATACAATTTTAAGAACAGCTGAAAGCAAGTGAACAGAACAGTTTTGCTGGTGTATGAGTGACCAAAAATCAGCCTTCCAAGTTTTTGGGGACGGGAGGGGGTGTAGTCAATCTTAAGAGGGGAAAATCAGAAATCTATTTTCCAAATTTGGTGATTTTACCTCTAAAACAGTGGAAGATATACATTTTCGCGATTTTTGGGGGAGGGAGGGGTGTGGCCCCAATTTTTTTTACCGATCTTAGGAGGGGGTGACCAGAAGTCTATCTTACAAATTTGGTGACTCTAGCTCTAAAACTGTGGGAGATTTAAATTTTCGCGATTTTTGAGGGCGGGAGGGGGTAAGGCACCAACATTTTTTTTGTACTGATCTTAAGAGGGGGTGACCTGAAGTCTATATTCCAAATTTGGTGACTCTAGCTCTGAAACTGTGGAAGATATACATTTTCGCGATTTTTGAGGGCGGGAGGGGGTGAGGCACCAACATTTTTTTTGTACTGATCTTAAGAGGGGGTGACCAGAAGTCTATATTCCAAATTTGGTGACTCTAGCTCTGAAACTGTGGAAGATATAAATTTTCGCGATTTTTAAGGGCGGAGGGGGCGTGGCCCCAACATTTTTTGGCCGATCTTTAGAGGACTTGGCCAGAAGTCTGCCCTCAGAGTTTGGTGTCTCTAGCTCTTAAATTGTGCGAGATATAGGCATCCGTGTTTCGTGGGGGCGGTGTGGCTGGGGGCGTTCTCGTGGGCGTGGCTGGCAAATCCAGGACGCATTCTTTTGGACTGGTCAGCCCAAGTCTAAATTCCAAATTTGGGGACTCTAGCTTAAAAATTGCGGGAAATATACACGTGTTATCGAATTGTGCATTCATGTATATAGATTTTCGTGATTACGGTGGCGGGAATGGGCGTGGTCAAAATTTTTTTCTGTGATCTTTAGAGGACATCACCAGTAATATATTCCAAACATGGTGACCTTAACTCTGAAACTGCGGGTGATATACGCATTTAAAATTAATTTTGGAGAGGTGGGGGGGGGGGCTGGTGGGCATAATAATGGGCGTGGCCGATTAACCTAGGATCCAATTTTTCGGGAGGTTACCAGCAAATTTGACTACACTAGCTTTAAAATTGTGGGAGATATTCACGTTTAATTATTTGTGATTTGAGGTGTATCGACATGTTATCGATTTGCCAGCCTCCCAGTGGGCGTGGCATAAATTTGGAACAAACTTGATCTTAAGCAGATAACTATAATCATAACACAAAAGATTTCCAGAGTCTATCTAATATCGTTTCGGAAATACGTGCGTTCATCCAGACAGTCAGGCGGACGGACGGACGGGCAGACAGACAGACGGACATGGCTAAATTGACTTGGCTGTTGATACTGATCAAGAAGCCGGGTCGATCTAGCCATGTCCGTCTGTTTGTCTGTCTTTCCATCTGTCCGTCTAGTGTGAACAAGTAGATATCAGAGACTATAAAAGCTAGGGACAGTACAAGTTCAGTTATCGATTAATTTCGATTTAAGACCAGTTTTTTGGCCATAACTTGAAAGTTATAAGAGCTAGAGGCACCAAATTTAGTATGTATAGTCTCGAATAGCATATTCATCTAACAAATATTTCACTTTTTGGATACCGTACCCCTATTTTCTTAAAAGTGAAAAATACTAATTATACCCTGAACCCATTAAAAATGGGTAAAAAGGGTATTATGGTTTTGTGCAAAAGTATGTAACAGGCATAAGGAAGCATCTCCGACCATATAAAGTATATATATTATTGATCAGTATCAACAGCCGAGTCGATCTAGCCATGTCCGTCTGTCTGTCTGTCTGTATGAACACGCAGATATCAGAGAATACAATAGCTAGAGACTTCATATATGGAAAATAAGTTCTCGTAGTCCCTGGACAGATCAAGTTTATTTCATTTTATCGATAACTCGTCCCTGTCAAAAGTGATCGATAAATTTCGTTTTCAGACTAGCGTTGCCATAACTTAAAAGTTATAATAGC
Organism: Drosophila flavopinicola; assembly: GCA_035042425.1. Taxonomy (NCBI): domain Eukaryota; kingdom Metazoa; phylum Arthropoda; class Insecta; order Diptera; family Drosophilidae; genus Drosophila; species Drosophila flavopinicola. The sequence continues at coordinate 39,973 of JAWNLL010000110.1, forward strand.
TAGAGGCCCCAAATTTGGCATGCATAATCTCGAATATCTTACACATTTTAAAAATATTTCACTTTTTGGATACCACCCCCCAATCCCCCAAAAAGTAAAAAAAAAACATTTTTGAAGGTATGACCTTGCAATTTGGTTTGGTCACACATTTTATTGCAAATATTATGTCCTACAAATTTCAGAAAGATCGGACATTAAACACAGAAGTTATTTAAGATTTTACTTTCCATTGTTTGGGGCTCAGTGAAAAGCCAGTTAACTGCTTAAACCGCTTGCACTGCTTGCAGTATGTGTGTGTTTGTATGTATGCACACTATTAGGCAAGTATGAATGGAAGTCAGAACTGGGTTCAGGGTATCTCCTAGTCTGGCACTCCCGAATTGAGCACTCTTACTTTTTTTTATTTTATTTATTTATTTATTGTCGACTATTGACAGTCGACACAAAAGAATTTATATAAAACTATAAAACATTTAAAGGTATATTAAAAATGTACATAAAATTTAAAAAATTTAATTAAAGATAAAAAGTTAAAATTACGTTAAGTTCTGGGGATATCAATAACAAAATTAAAACATTGGTCCAACATTTGTTGCAAGGATTGGGGAAAACCCAGAAAAACCCAATCAAACCAAACATAAAAAAATAAAAAAAAATTTTTTTTAATAAGTTTGTTAATATAGAAAAGAAAAAAATATTTGTTTTGAGTTAAAGAGAAAAAAAGAGAAATAGATGATAGAGAGAGAAGAAAAAAGAAAAGTAAAGGAGCGAAATAAAGATATAGTAAGAAAAGAAAAGGGAAAATAGATTTAACTAAACACGGGCAGAGGAGTCCCGTAAATACAAAAGAATATAAGATTTTATTAATGGGAGAGAGAGCTCAACCGAGATTACATTAAAAACGTTATTGTAGTCTTTGCAAAGAACACGAAGAGGATTGTGCAAAGCGTAATCAGTCGTACATGAAGGTAAAATCAAGGGGACGTAGTTTCTAGTTGGCCTACTAGGAACAAAAAAGTTTAGGCGAGCTAACAGAAAGGAAGAATCTATGTCGCCGTTAATTAACTTGTATAGGAAGACAACACCAAGCGTTGTTCTACGGTTAAGTAACGACGGAAGATTAATAAGTAACAGCCTACTGGAATACGATGGCAAACGGAGATTGGGATCCCAGTTAAGTCCACGTAAGGCAAAGAGCAGAAATTGCTTCTGAACGGATTCTATTCGCTCTTGGAAGTTTTGGTACTGCGGACACCAAATACATGAGCAGTATTCAAGGATAGGACGAACTAAAGAAACATATAGCAGTTTTGTGGTGAAAGGATCGTTAAATTCTTTCGACCAACGCTTAATAAAGCCAAGTACACCTCTGGCCTCATTAGTGATAGTCGACATATGCATATTAAAGTTAAGCTTGTTGTCAAAAATGACTCCAAGATCTTTAACTGTAAAGATACGTTGCAATGGAACATTGTCAATCGTATAAGTGGTTAAGTAGGGTCTAGTCCGACTAAAAGTCATGAACATACATTTTGAACAATTTAGCTGCAGTTGATTGGCCGAACACCAGCGCTGCATAGAGTTCAAATCATCTTGCAGATGAGTATGACATAAGGGATCGGTGTACGAAAAAATAAGTTTCACATCATCTGCGTACATAAGAATACGAGAGTGTGATACAATCGAAGGCAGGTCATTAATGAAAAGAGTAAACAATAAAGGTCCAAGATGACTACCTTGAGGTACACCAGAAGTAACGTGAACCATTTTCGAGGTAGTCGACCTAAGCAATACTCTTTGAGTGCGACCTTTCAAATAGGTGGCAATCCATAAAAGAAATGAGGGAGGGAATCCTAAACAATCAAGCTTATATAGCAATATATCATGGTTAACAGAGTCAAATGCTTTACTGAAGTCAGTATATATAACGTCAGTTTGCATTTTCGATAGAAATGCATCATTTACCAGGGAGGTGAATTCAAGCAAGTTGGTCGTAGTGGACCGACTCTTAATAAAACCATGTTGGGCAGGGGAAATAATCGACTTACAGAGATGTTGCAAAGTCGAAGTAAGGATTTTTCAAATAATTTTGGGATGGCTGATAACTTTGCAATACCTCTATAATTCGAAATATCTGACTTCCCACCTTTTTTATGTAAAGGAATCACAAACGATTCCTTCCATATAGATGGGAAGACTGCAGAATCAAGGGATAGATTAAAAAGCTTTAGCAATGGTTGAATAAGCGAATTACAGCACTCCTTGAGCACACAACTAGGGATGTTGTCAGGCCCTGGAGAGAAAGAAGATTTTAGAGATTTAATAGAAGATAGAAGGGTAAATAGGTGGTTAGAAGGCGAAATTTGAAAATGATAAGACACATTAGTAGGGGTGACAGAGGAATAGGTTGACTGAAAAAATTTAGCAAATAGGTCAGAAGCAGCAGAATCATTACTAGCTTTTTCCATCCCAAGAAAAAACGAAGAAGGCAAACCAGAAGATTTGCGCTTGGAATTCACAAAGTTGTAAAATTGTTTAGGATTCTGACTAAACTGAGGTTTGCAGCGAGCAAGATAATTCTCATAGCATTGAGAGTTTAGAAGAAAAAAGTTTGACTTGGCTATAGAATATTTAGACAAATCGAAATTGGAGCCAGACTTCTTAAATTTTTTAAAACACTTTGATTTTTGGTTTTTTAAATAAGAAAGTCTTGGCGTGAACCATGGTGGTTTCTTTAAACCAGATGTTCGAACGTATTTTGGTATACAAACGCCAAAGAGCGCATATATGTTTTCGTAGAATCTTTTAATAGCTACATCTGTATCAACAGCGTTGTCTAAAAAAGACCAATCAGTTGAATAAATAAGCTGATTAAGTAGGGTGTAATTCCCCTTACGAAAACAAAATATTGGCTTACTTGAGGCTGGTGAAGGTAAGGCGGAAGCTTTTGAAAAGAAAAGAGAAATTTCTATAGTGGGATGGTAAGAATCTTCAGGGACAGTTACTGGAGGTGACCTAGGCACAGAAGCACTGGGACAGTCGTTGATAAAAACGAGATCAAGTATTCTATTCAATTGGTTATGAATTGAATTGATCTGAAACAACGAAAGATCAAGCATTCCATCAAGAAAATCATGCTGAGCTGATGGAAATAGATAATTTGTGCTGCTGAAAAATGACCATGTGATATTTGGCAGATTAAAATCGCCTAAAACTACAAAAAGGTCATTATCACGCACATGGGTAGAAACTTCTCTGATATAAGATATGTGTCGCATATAAACTTGAATATCAGAAGAAGGAGGGATATAAGAACAAGTAATGAAAAGAGCCTTTGATGGAAACATTACTTTAACAGCAACAATTTCAACGTCAGCGGGCATTGTGAAATTAAAAATTTCAGATTGGAGCGATGATTTAATGGCAATTAGGACACCACCACCTCTTGTCGGCCGATCACTTTTTTTTTTTTTTTTTTTTATTTTTATTTGGCAAGCTACATAGGGTGTTTACCCTATTTCCAGGCCGGTATAACTTTAAACTTTAAAACCCAATCCTCAGTGGGGAGATGACGCTGTTGTCAGCACGGGTATGCTATAATTAATATTGCTATAATTTTCTAAAGAAGCCGGCCGTTCCGCGACCGGCCAAGGATCCAGAGGTCCGACGGGTGCTTGCGCTTTAGACGCCTATGTCTCGCCGGTCTTGCGAGTTGTCTAGCCAGGCGGTTAGAGTGGTCTAACAAACGTGCGCGATACCGGTTGGAGCTTTTACTTATGGCCTCACACACCGTTGGTATTTGAAGGTCGTTGAGGATAGTCTCATTTTTGACGTAATGATGCCACTGAATATTGGTCATGCGGCGCAAAGACTTTGTTATTGTAGCTTGAACTCTTCTTAGGGTAGTGTCACATGCAGTCCCCCAGCAAGTGATACCCCAATTTAACGTTGGCAGTATAATGGTCTTAAATAACCGTACTTTGGCTCTTAGGGAAAGACCACTCCCTGGTCTGAGAAGCCAGTCCAATTTCCCCAGTTTCTTGTTCACTGTTCCACATGCTTTTTAATATGGCTGCTCCATGTGAGGCGCCTGTCCAGGGTCACTCCCAAATAAGTGATGTTATCAGTGTGCGCGATTCTCTTACCATCTAGATAAAGCCGACGTGAGCGACCAGGCCGGAGTGCAAACGTGGCGTGTTGGGTTTTTTCAATATTCGGCTCTATATTCCATCGCGAGGCCCAGCACTCGAACTCATCTAGGAATCCTTGGACACGTCTGGAGGCAGTCGTTGAGTAACTGCTAGAAGCTAGGAAAGCTGTGTCGTCAGCATATGTTGCCGTCAATGATCCGCGTGTATTGAGGATGGGAAGATCCGCCGTAAATACAGTGTATAGTATTGGTCCAAGAATACTACCCTGAGGTACACAAGCCCGAATAGGACGCATTCCGGACCGGGCATCTCTGTATTCGACAGCAAATGCTCTGCCTTCCAGGAAAGAGACAAGCACCTTCCAGAGACCTTCGGGGAGCAGCGGCATTAGCTTGTAGCAGAGGCCCTCGTGCCAGACCCTATCAAAGGCCTGCCGAATGTCCAGGAAAACTGCGGCACAGTATTTTTTCTTTTCGAAGGCGCTGAGGATGTGGCTTACAACACGATGGATTTGTTCAATCGCATTATGGCGTCCTCGGAAGCCAAATTGATGGTCTGGTAGCGCATTTTCAAAAGCGTCAACGGCCAGAAGACGGGTTAAAAAGATTCTCTCAAAGACCTTCGAAAAAGTAGGCAGGAGACTTATCGGCCTGAAAGAGTCCGGATTGTGGGGATCCTTGCCTTTCTTTGGCACCATAACAATAAGAGCGCGCTTCCATGGGGCCGGGAAATGACCCAAGTCAAGTACGGCATTGAACAGCCGACAAAGCTGTGAGACAATTACGCTGGGTAGAGCCTTGGCCACTTTGCCATCAATAGAATCCATTCCAGGTGCCTTAGAGATAATCAACCTCTTTATTTGAGAATGAACCTCATCTTCGGTTACCGGCTGGACAAAATGGGAGGGGCCGAAGGATAGGCCAATCCTCGAGACGGTGGCTCTTACCTCTTGTCTGGTCGCGAAATCAAAAGGAGTGAACCGTGCTTCGAGTTCATTCGCAAAAACTTCAGCAATATCGTCATCAGTACGAGCCCATGTACCATCATTACGTCTGAGAGGGAGCCTGCGAAGAGGCTGTCGCTTGATACTGCGGGTGCACTTCCACAACGCAAAACCATGTTCCTCGTCAGGGTCGATGGCGTTGAGCTTGTTTACAAAGAACTCCGACTTAGCAGACTTAAGCACACGCCTAAGATTTGAGACAGCGGCTTTCCACCGTGCCAGATCCAGCAGATGACGCGTCCTCATCCACTCGCGACGCAGAGAATGCCCTCGTCTAGCCAAAATCGAAATCTCAGGTTTAGAGGATGCCCAAGATGGCGGAGGTGCGGATGGGGTTCCGGTAGCAGAAGGAGCAGCAAGGTGAATCTTGTCAACCAGATCCTGAGCAAAAGCGTCAATGTTAGCAGGAGTGTCAAGAGGGAGAGGGTTAGCAATAGCTAGTGTCGAGAGCCGAGTACCAAAGTCCTCTATATTCGAGCCACGGGGGAGAAGCCTAGGTTTGGCGGTAACCACATAGGCGGACACACAAAAGTAAGCCAGCAACGGGATGTGATCAGAGGATAGACCTGTACACTCTGATATGGCGAGGTGGTTGCAGGGGATGCCTTTGTAGACCGCAAAGTCAATGGCCGTGGGGAGATACCGGGTATTTCCCGGAAAATGTGTGGGTGCGCCGGTGGCCAAGACCTGAAGATTGGAGCCTGATAGAGTATCAGAGTATCTCCTCTAATACACGACCGCCTGCATCCCCAAAATTGATGGTGCGCATTCCAGTCGCCGCCAATAAAAAAGTGGTTGCCCATAGAGCCAAATAGGCGATGATACTCTCCAGAAGTCCAGCATTGACGATGTCCAGGTGGGCAATATACAGCAGCAAAAGAAACGCTTCCAATACCAGTGACCAAGGATATAGAAATAGCTTGTAGATGAGGCTCAGCAATAGTATTACTGAGGTGAAAGTCAAACGATGACCGCACGATGACTGCAGCACCACCACGGAGACGGTCACCCGGGTGATTGGCACAGTGAACATCATAACCATGGATGCGGAAGGAGGAGCGGCTGTTGAAGTGTGTTTCTGAAACAAGAAGGATATCAACATCCTTTTCCTGGAGAAGATGTTCGACCTCCAGGGTCTTGCCAATGATGCCATTGGCGTTCCAAATAATGATGTTCAGACCATAATTAGACATCACGATGCAAAGACGTTGAAATATGTGCACCATTCGTCAGTAGGGATCGCATCATCTCTAAAGTAGATGTCATTATCGACATCATCTGGTCAAAACGCGATAGCAGCTTGTCAATCGCAGCCGCTTGTGTTGAAGCACTAGCTTCCTGCTGTCTACGTAGTTCGTCAATGAAGCTATGTAGTCTGTCCTGAGCAGGCTGAGTTGTGGAAACCGAGGGCAAATGTCCAGGGATGCTAGAACCAGGGACATTAGGCTTCCTACTATAGCCCGGTGTAGGCCAGTGGCTTGAATTTAACACCATCGGGGGTGGGACAGGCAGATTCGAGGTCTTTGGGGGCAACTGGGTTGCCGACCAAGCATTCCGAACTGAGACAGGAGTGACAGACTTCCTTTGCTGTAGACTTCGTCCAGTGTTGTTACCATTGCGTTTTGCAACCGCCTCCAGATAGGCGGGACAGCGTCTGAAAGCCGCGCTGTGATTGGACCCACAGTTGATGCACTTGTATTGTTCTTCAGTGGTAGCCATACACTTGTCTTTATCACGTGTTTCATGATCACCCGAACACCTGGCACATTTAGCGGGGAAGGAACAGAAATTCTTGGAATGACCAAACTCTTGACATCTGAAACATCTCAGAGCCCCAGATCGCGGACGGGGGGCCTCGATTTTCACGACCTGATATGCCAAAGCTTTTATGTCGTACATCTTCATATTATTTGCAGCCGGTTCAAGCTCTATGTAGAACGTGTTTCGATTTTGTACACCATTCTCACCTGGTGGGTTGTAAATATTTCGAGGATTGTGTCCTTGAGCCCTTAGCTCAGCCTTTATATCCCCAATGTCGGTTGACGCATGCAATCCCCTGGCAACAACCCTAAAAGCACGGTTCTCCTTCAGCTGGAAGGAGCTAAATGGGATTCTATTTTCGGTAAAAATCTTTTGAATACTTCTATAGGATACACCTTCTGAACAGGTTATCCTGCAAGAAGACTGGCCGGTGATCTTCAGACGGAAGTCAATGGTCGCAGTACTGATCAGGGCAATGAGCCGTTTCATGTTTGGTATACCCCTTAGAAGAAAGGGAGGGGGACGCGGGCCAGAAGTCTTTGGATTTGTCAAGCGCGGAGACACAGGCCGTCTAGGGGATGGTTGAGAGGACACTTTATGGACCGGACCCGCAACTACAGGGGCAGTCTTGCCATTAGAAGAAATCGCAGTGATAGGATGGCATCCAGTATCCGATCCAAGGGTACCTAAGGAAAGGGCAGGTATAGGGTTCAGCTCTAAAGATGCGACATCAGGGTGTTGCACATCCATGGCGTCATCGTCATCGTCAGCCAATATGGCATAGCCGTTACCGCGACCGGAGTAGGTTGAGTCTGCAGACCCAGGACAGTCTGCATCAATGGGGCGAGTAGACAATGAGGGCTTCTTATGAGTAACCGGCTTAGCCGCCAGGCAGACAGTCTTGAAGCGATCCAGGACAGGGCCAAGTAGCGAGGAATTCACTGAGGTGTTATCTACACCAACATGTCCAGAAACATGAGAACAGGGCACTTTCAAATTGTTACGGTTCATGATAGTAAGCCGATCACGGTCAGATGCAGCCTGACTGAACCACTCAGAGCTTATAATGGTGTCTAGAGCCGGCGTGCTGGCACCAGATTTGCGGATGCCAGATAGGAATGTATCATTATTCTCATGAGAGTCATCAAACAACTCTTTATCGCTGTGGGAAGGAATAGCATCCTGGACGCCTTGAGTCCGCAATAGACGACTATTCCTGTGTGCAGAGCCCGGGATCTGACGGGATGGAGCAGAATTTGAAATAGGCTTATCATGCGGGATGATTTGACTAGAGATAGATGCATCCGAATCGCTACTAGATATATTACGCCTTAGATCCAGGGCTTGCTGACGGGTCGAGGGACGTAAGCTAAGGGCCCGTCTGGTGGCAGAGCGAGCCTCTTCAGTCACTTGGTTGGCAGCCTTGGACCTGAGGTGCTTGTTCTTTAGAATTTTTTGATTAAACTTATTCTTAGGGGACGCCATGTATCTATGGAGGGGTCCCCCAAGTTGGGGGGCCGAAAAGGAAATAAATTAACACAGTCAAGAGAAAAAAAAAGAAAAAGAAACAAAATTAACCAAAAGATTTTTCTCAAAATTATTTTTCCTATTTTTTCCGATTTGTTTTTGGAAAATTTGGAGAAAATTTTTGGGAACAAAAAAGTAGTCTGTTCAGTACGAGAACTAGATTCAAACTTGTGTCGGCCGATCACGTCTACAGATATTAAAATTATTTGAAAAAATTTCACAATCAGAAACAGTGCTGTTTAACCAAGTTTCAGAGAAAGCGATAATATCTGACTCAAAAGATGTGCTATTAGAGAATATGTGCTATGCGAGTTTAGACATAAGGCCTCTAACATTCTGATATTGAATGGTAGTTAAATCGGAATTTAGTTTTTTGAAGGATTGCTGGATGACGAACTACCAGCTGGAAGGGAGACAGGAGGAGGGGTGTTACGATTTTTGGGTTTAAATTCGTGAACAATCATGTGTGGTGGCCAAAATTTTGGGTCACAAATTATATGGAAAGTGTCATTCGGAACACTTATTTTGAAAGACGCTATTTTACGAGGTGAAGAAAAATTAAATTTGGTAACTAATACGCTAGCGGTAGTTTTGCTAGCAATACACTGCCCGACAACCGATTAGCACACCCTATGCTCCCGTCTTACGAGCTAATATCAGGAAAACGAACAAAGCTTTTAGGATGAGTTTTTTTTTCATTAAAAGAATATAAAATTTCACACGAAAATAAATAGTAGATATGATATTAACTTTATTAATAACATTTCCAATTATTTTAAACAAACTTAACATACAAAATTCACTTTTATTTTTGCGACACTTGATTAGCACAGTCACTTGAAAACCTAAAATAACAAAAGAAAATGGGTTCAAACTTCACTCAAATTATTTTTTAAAATTAATTTCAATATTTTAGATCTTATTTGTAAACAAATTAATAATGTGTTGAGCCTCCACGATTAAGTATGACTTCGTACATCCGCTTGGGTTGGGAGTCATATAATTTTTTTATATAATTGAGTGATATAGCCTCCCAGGACCTTTTTATTCCTTCAATGAGTTCTGCTTCAGTTGAATATTGCTTGCCGGACTCGTACACCTTCCGTGCCAGCCATCCCCAAACATTTTCTATAATGTTTAGGTCGGGCGAGTATGGCGGCCAAGTTAGCAATTCTACTTTTTGACCCTCAATCCAGGTCTTTACAATCCTGGCTGTGTGGATAGGTGCGTTGTCCTGCTGGAACTTCCATTTCAAGGGTCCAAAAATATCCTTAATTGCAGGGAAAGCCGTATTCAGTACACCTTTGTACGCAATGGCATTCATACGGCTGGTTAGAAACTGCAGCTCTATAGTGCCAAAGTACGTAATAGCTCCCCACACCATGACACCACCCGCACGGCTGTGCAATCGATCTAACGTATGCTCTTCCTTTCTGAGATCATGAAAGTAGTAGGCATAGCCATCAGGACCCTCCAAATTAAACTTTTTCTCATCCGAAAAGACTACAAGCTCCCACTCCTTGGTCCAGGTCATATTCGATCGACAGAAATCGAGCCGTTGCATCTTTCGAAGTTGGTTTAGAGGTGGTTTTTTTTTTATTTTAGACGCTTAATATGCTTAGCATTCGAAATAACTCTTTGCACAGTCCGAACGCACGCTTTAACACCAGTTTTTTCTTTAATTTTGGTGGCTGAGTCGTGAGAATTAGATGCGTGCCTTAATATGATTCGCTTATCAGCTGCTGTTATCACTGATGAGGGCCGACCTTTCATGTTTTTTCCATAAGTGTCCTCATTGTTTAAATATGAGGTAATAACTTTACGGCTGCGTTGAATATTTTTCGATATTTGAAGAATCGAGTGGCCGCACTCCCTGTAAGCCTTTATTTTGCCTTTTTCAGACTCATCCAACGGTTTTCCTTTTCCCATTATTACTTTCTTTTATAGATAATTGATCCCAATAAATAAATAATAAGCTTAAACACCCAAACAAGACAGCTTACACGCAAAAATTGACACGAAAACAAAAATGTGCTAATCGGCTGTCCCAACAAAAATGCATTCATTTTTGTCGCACTTCACAGAAAAAAGCAAAGCAAACTAACGGTACACTTCCAGAGCTTACAGTTATTCTTAGAATGAGTGAAAATGATGAAGAATATGAGAAAAAAAAGAATGAGCATGAAACATTTTCAGAGTAGGGAGATATTTGCCTTTAAACTGAAAGCTTAGAGAGTGTGCTAATCGGTTGTCGGGTTGTATATGCTATAGCAATTTATATTTTCTTTGTTTAATTATCTTTAATATATAGTAAGGAAATCATAAATATTTGCAATACTTATTAAGTTATGAGTTAAGAAAGTACAAATACAAAAGAAACAAGTAAGAATGCCCTAGTCGGGAGTGCCCGACTAGGAGATACCCTGAACCCAGTCCATACATGCATACTAATCTATCAGTGTGTATACATGCTTGTAATGGAAAGTAAAATCTTAAATAGCTTCTGTGTTTATCTTTCGATCTTTCTGATCTTTCACGACATAACATTGGCCATAAAATGTGCGATAGCTTTGAAAACATGGGATACATAGCCAATGTTCTGTCCCTTTGAATAATAAGTCTCTGTGCAAAGTTTTATCACGACAGCTCAAAAACTGAGGGACTAATTTGCATACATACAGACAGACAGACAGACGGACATGGCTTGATCAATTTGTTTTGTCATTCTGAGCATACTGGCAGTAACTTTTGGGGGTCTCTGACGCTTCCTTCTATGCCTTACACACTTCAGCACAAACTTATTATACTATTTTCTTCGAAAAGAGTATAAAAACACGTTGCACAATTATCAATTTGTCTGAGGTACTATCCCAATTATATCAGATCTCAGCCTGGATAACGTGGGGTCTGCAAATATGAAAAGAAGGAAGTCCTATAATATACCCGACTAATACCGTTTAAAACGACTTTAAATACAAAACGTAGAACCGCTTTTATGCGCAGCTTTAGCTTCTTACAGTTACAATTTTGTTTTATGACGCTCTCGACTTTTGCGATTCTAATTGAAAAGAGGTTGAGTAAATAAACACAAATCGTAATAAAAGTTTATATGCAATAAATATTTTTTTGGATACAGTCTAGCGGTGTTCCCAAAAGTATGGGAGTAGCCTGGACAGCGGTAGAAGGCACAGATACAGGCACACTTAAGAAGTGCGACTCTAACTATCGAGCAGGTGGGGACTCAAATTTATATTGGCTAAGCAGTTCAGCGCTTGAATCAATATCATTCGCCAGAAGCTTAGCCACAGTCTGCAATTTAGTAAACTGATTTCTCACGGAATTATACATTCGTGAAAAATCAATTTGTATGTCAATGCATACTGGGCACGACCACTTCAAGCCACCGCTGCCTTTTTAGCAATTGCGGTGATTCATTCGCGACTGCAGTAAGTCCTGCACATTTAGCATGCATAATATTATCACACAACCAACAAAAAACAAGTAGGAGTGCTCTAGTCGGTGCCCGACTAGGAGATACCCTGAACTGGTCTTACAATCATTCATACTAATCTAACACACACATGCTGCAGTACAAGCAGTACAAGGAGTGTAAGCGGTTTAAGCAGTTAGCTTGCTTTTCACTGAGCCCCACACATTGGAAAGTTAGATCTTAAATAACTTCTCTTGTTTATTTTCCGATCTTTCTGAAATTTTTAGGACATAGCATTAACTATAAAGTGTGTGCCAAAACCAAATTGCACGGTCGTACCTTCAAAAATACGTTTTTTGAACTTTTGGGATTAGGTGATATCCAAAAAGTGAAATATTTGTTACATGTGTATGCATTCGAGATTATACATGCCAAATTAGGGCCTCTTGCTCTTTTAACTTTTAAGTTATGGCCCAAAAACGCTAGTCTGAAATCACAATTTATCGATAACTTTTGAACGGGATGAGTTATCGATAAAATTAAATAAACTTGATCTGTCCCGGGATTACGAGAACTTATTCCAAATATGAAGTCTCCTAGCTCTTGTAGTCTCTGATCATCCGCGTGTTCATACGACGGACGGACGGACGGACAGACAGACAGACGGACATGGCTAAATCGACTCGACTGTTGATACTGATCAAGAGTATATACTTATAGCTGGTCGGAGATGCTTCCATGCCTGTTACATACTTTTGCACAAACCATAATACCCTTTTTACCCATTTTTAATGGGTTCAGGGTATAATAAATTGGCTGTGCAAGCATCTTCAACCTGCTTAAAAAGTGCAATTTTGTTTGCAACACGACATATTGACACTGCGTTAAATACAAATATAATACAAGAATGTGCGAGAGCGCAAGTATAAAGAAATCAAAAATTGAAGCGAGCTAAACGAAAGAGCACTCAAGTTTCACTCAAATCTAGAGTAAATACACGAATAATGCGTTTGAAGAACAAAACAACAACAGAAAGTTAGGTGAGCGCGATGCACAAAGAGAATATGCACAAGCGAAACACGCACAAACAGATGCTTGCAAACGAAAGCACCGAAAACAAGATAAGCGAAAAAAAAGAGCACAAACAACAAGTGCAGAACTGACGCCGCGTTAATAAATTGAATAATTACTATTATTCGATGAACAGCTGATAAAACTTGCACAAAAACCAAAGCGTTGTCACTTGACCACAAGTATTGAGACAATATTAGATAATTAAATGCTTAAACAGCGTTAGGAAAAAATAAAAATTGCAGAGCACAATAAAAACACGACAATTACACTCAAGCTGAGATCTCTCTCTCTTGTTATACCTCTACCCATTCAAAATGGGTAAAAGGGTGTTATGGTTGTGTGCAAAGTATGTAACAGGCATAAGGCAGCATCTCCGACCATATAAAGTATATATTCTTGATCAGTATCAACAGTCGAGTCGATTTAGCCATGTCGTCTGTCTGTCTGTCTGTCTGTTTGTCTGTCTGTCTGTCTGTCTGTCTGTCCGTCCGTATGTCCGTCTGTCTGTCTGTATGAACACGCGGATATCAGAGACTATAAGAGCTAGATACTAGATTAGTACGAATGATTGTAAGGACTCGCTCAGGTATCCCGAAAATCGAAATTTATCGATAACTTTTGAACACAACGAGTTATCGATAAATTGAAACAAACTTGATCCGTCCCGGGACTACGAGAACATCATTCCTATATGATGTCTCAGCTCTGATGGTCTCGCTATCTGCGTGTTCATACAGGCAGACAGCCAGACGGACAGACGGACATGGCTAGATCGTCGCGGCTGTTGATACTGATCAAGAATATATATTATTTAGCTCTCTATGCCCGTTACATACTTTTGCATAAAACCAATATACCCTTTTTACCCATTTTGAATGGGTTCAGGGTACTAAAAGTGATAACTTTGTAGTTGGGCGTAGCCGACTGCGCAATACTCTGATATCATTGTGAGAACAGCTGAAAGCAAGTTGAAACCGAACCTTTTTGATGGTGTATGGGTGACGGCTTTAGTGGTCATGGGTTGACCGTTTAGTAAGCTGAACAATAATCTACCTTTCAAGTTTGCTGATTCTAGCTCTAAAACAGTGGGAGATATGGATTTTGTCGACTTTTTGGAGCTATAGCGGGCCTGGCCAAAACTTTACACCACTTAAAAGAGGGTGACCAGAAATGGTTCACAAGGGCGAGAGGGAGTTTAGTGACTCACAAACTTTGTTACCGATCCATGAGAGGCGGGTGGGTTGACCAGAAATCTACAGTGAATCACTAAGTATTCATTGCTAAGCATATGGAGCATAAACCCAAGTATTTCCTCATCTTAGCAACACTTTGCTGCATTCATAGAATGATGTTTACGAAAGGCAATGCAAAAGAAAAAATTGGTAAAAGTTTAACAGTTATCACAATAGAGCAACAAAACTAAAAAAAACGCATATTTTCATCTGACAAAGGTATTTATTGCGGTTGTTGCCTCTTCCGTTATTTTAGCTTGTGCATGTTTGTACATGTTTTTTTATGTTTTTTTTTGCACAGTTTATATTGTGTAGATAAGATTTTCGCTCAATGTGTTCAATTTGACCATCAAAGTTTTTGTTAGTACGTCAAAATGGACAAGGCAAAGGAATTAAGTGTGGTTGAGAAGAAAATAATATTATATCTTCACAATGAAGGGCGATCTACCAATTATATTTGTCAAATGTTCAACAAAAGTCCTACCACTATCCGAAGTGCTATACAGCGTTTGAAATATCGTGGTAGATTGGAAAATATCCAGCGTTCTGGACGTCCGAAGTCTTTATCTGCCAGAGAGGAGAGGAAAGTTCTACAGGAAAACAGGAATAACCCACATATTTCTGCTCCAAAAATTAACGATATTCTCCAAACAACCCTCAACACAAGCGTATGTGATGAAACTGTCCGCAGGGTGCTCCGATCAAAAGATATACATGGTCGAGTCTTCAGAAAAAATTATAAATTCCACTGTAAATTTTACAAAGAGATTATCTATTGATAATTGCTACAAAATACAACCATTTTCACTCTGGGAGACTATCATATTCATCGGCTAGAGCAAATACAACAGTTTTGGCAGTCGTCACATTATATGGCGTAAGCCTGGATACGCGTTTAATCCTAAAAATACAATAGCAACTATAAAGCACGGTGGAGGTTCAGTGATGGTTTGGGGCTATATGTCTGCACGTGGTATGGGCAATTTGGTTTTTGTTGATGGCATTATGAGCTCTAATGTGTATCTTAACATATTAAAAAAAAAATGTGGCCGTTACTGCCTCTAAAATGGGATTTGAGCGTGGTCAATTTATGTTTCAACAAAATAACTACCCAACACACTGCTTGGCAGTACAAATGTGGATTTAATACACTTAAAATAAATACTTTAAACACTAAATAGTCAAAAGCTCCCCCACAGAGTCCCTACACAAATCCCATCAAAAATCTATAGTCATATCTTAAGCTAAAAGTTAGATAGAACCATATTTCTTCAAAAGTAGTCTTAAAGCAGGTGCTGCAGGATGTATTGTTCAAAATAGGTCCCGAATATTGCCGTAAATTGGTGGAATCAAGACGCTTGGAGGATATATATGACAGCAAGGGAACACAAAAAAAATAATAACTGAAACTGCATTACCTAAATTTTCGTAACATAAGTAAATATATATAAGAGCGATGAATACTTCTGTGACATGAAAATATGCGTTTTTTTCCGTTGTGTTGCTCTATTTTGATAACTGTTAAACGTTTTCCAATTTTTTCTTTTGCATTGTCTTTCGTAAGCATCATTCTACGAATGCAGTGAAAAAATATAAAAAAGTAGTTGCTAAGATGGTGAAATACTTTTGTTTATGCGCCATATGCTTAGCAATAAATACTTTAGTGATTCACTGTATATACTTTATATGGTCGGAGATGCTTCCTTATGCCTGTTACATACTTTTGCACAAAACCACAATACCCTTTTTACCCATTTTTAATGGGTTCAGGGTATAATAATTTAAGCAAGTAAGAGTGCTCTAGTCGGGAGTGCCCGACTACGAGATACCCTGAACCCAGTTCTTACAATCATTCGTACTACTCTAAACACACACATGCTGCAGTACAAGCAGTACAAGCAGTACAAGCAGTGCAAGCGGTTTAAGCAGTTAGCTTGCTCTTTCGCTGAGCCCCACATAATGGAAAGTTAAATCTTAAATAACTTCTGTGTTTGTTGTCCGATCTTATTGAAATTTTTGGGGCAAGCAATTGTCGCTAATATGTGTTACCAAACCAAATTGCAAGGTCGTACCATCAAAAATGCGTTTTTTTAACTTTTGGGGGGTTTGGGGGGTGGTATCCAAAAGTGAAATATTTGTTACATGTGTATGCTATTCGAGATTATACATGCCAAATATGGGGTCTCTAGCTCTTATAACTTTGAAGTTATGTCCCAAAAACGCTAGTCTAAAATCATAATTTATCGATAATTTTTGAATGCGACGAGTTATCGATAAAATGAAATAAACTTGATCTGTCCCGGGATTAGAAGAACTTATGTTCCAAATATGAAGTCTCTAGCTCTTGTAGTCTCTGATATCTGTGTGTTCATACAGACGGACAGACGGACGGACGGGCAGACGGACAGACAGACAGACAGACGGACATGGCTAGATCGACTCGGCTGTTGATACTGATCAATAATATATATACTTTATATGGTCGGAGATGCTTCCTTATGCCTGTTACATACATTTGCACAAAACCATAATACCCTTTTTACCCATTTTTAATGGGTTCAGGGTATAAAAAGTATTTGCTAAGATGGAATACTTAAGTGATTCATTGTATGTCGGATCGGCATTAAATTGAAAAAAATTAATAAACTTGATCTGACCAGGGAGTACGGGAAGTTATATTCCAAATATTAAGGCTCTCCCACATTGTTTCTGATATGCTAGGGCTAATACAAGCGACTTTTTGTACAGATTAAGAATATGTACACTTTATTCTGTCGGAGATGCTTGCTTATGCCTGTTACATACATTTACACAGCTTCATTGTATCCTTTTTATCCATTTTTAAATCAATTTAATTCAATTTATTTTTTTAATCTTAATTGCCGAGCTGTTTAAAGTAGTGCAGGATAATATAAAAAAACAAAACAATAATAAAAACTTTGCAGTCAGACGTAACCGACTTCGTAATACTCTGATACCATTGTAAGATCTCCTGAAAACAGGTAGAACAGATCCTTCTTGGTGTTGTATGGGTGAGGGCGCAACTGACCGTAAGCTAACATAAATCTCTCTTTCAAGTTTGGTGATTCTAGTTCTAAAATTTTGGGAGATACGGATTTTCGGGTTGTTTTGGGGGAGGGAGGAGGCGGGCCTCCATCTTTATATATATATTTTCTCGATTTGAGTGGACGCGGGGGAGCATGCCTAGAAATTTATTACCAATTTTTAAATTGGGGGACCAGCAATATACCTTCCAAGTTTGAGAGCAATATCTCTAAAGCTGTAGGAGATGTGAATTTTCGGGGCCGACAGGGGTCATGACATGTGTACGTTACAATTAATATCTAGCTCTCAAACGAGGACAAATATAGGATTCCGAGATTCGTGGGGACAGGGTGGCTAGTGGCGGAGACCGGGCGAGGTCACCGCTAATATACATCCCAAGTATAGTGATTCTAGCTTGAATTTGTGAAGAAGATACATTCTTGCGATTACGGGGGCGGGAGTGGGCTTGTCAGGGAAATTGTTTTTTCTGATCTGTGGGGAGAGTCCCAGTAATAAATATTCCAAGTATGGTGACTCCTAAACACGGATTGATGTAGGAATTTCCGATTACTTTTCGCAGCGGATCTTTTGGTCATTCTAGTGAGCGTGGCCGGGAATTCTAAGATCCAACTGACGGACATTATATCTTATACCTTCGGCATGAGGGTATACAAATGTATCCAAAATATATTCAAAGTGGATTAGCTATTCGATTTTGATATGTAAAATTCCTTTGTCTTATTTATGGCCAATTCTACGTTTATGCGGATGTCGAATACGTTTAGTATTGCAACTTTTCAATCCTTATTCTCATATTAATATCAATATTAATATTGACTTTCTGAGTCTTGTGTGTGGTTTTTGTCAGTGCCCATAGAAGTCACGGCGTTTTTTTAAGCTATGTTGATAATTTGTACCTAAATTCTATGCTATGTATTAAAATAATAAATATTGACTTGCACATATAAAAAATTTATTAAAATATATTTTATCAATTATGCTTCTTCGAAGTATTTCTGTTCGGATGAATTGAATAGGTTCTCTAACTTTTCAGTATATTTTGCAAACGCACTTTGGAAAAAAAAACAATATTCAGACATTGCTAATTTTAAAATTGGTTGGTCGGCGTACACGATTTTGTTGTGGTACTTTATCTTTTATTTTATCAGATCAGGTGTTGCTCTCGTTCTAACCATACTAGAGATAACTTTTGGGTGTCTCTGACCCTACCTTCTATGTATTTTAAAGTTGAAAGATTATAAGAAGCTTCATAGACGATCGCTTCTCGTCTTTAAGGAAAATAATGGCCACTGCTGTGCAAATTAAAGAAAAAGTTAAGCTGAGGAGTCCGTCGTGCTACGGTTTGATACAACTCAAAAAATCTTCGCTAGAATCGGTGTACGTCGGAAGGGATTCCATGAACTGGACGAAACACTGCCCACAAAACGCGTTTTGGCGGATGTCTTCAGTCGCAGCTTGGGCGTTGTTGCGGTGCTGGTGGGACTGGAGGAACCAGACGAAACGCCCGATGAACTAGCTGCCGATAACGTTGATATGGAGCCCTTCGACGACAGTGGCTACAATTTGTTTAAATATTATACATGAACAACACCTAAATTCAGCAGATGACCTACTTTTAGGAAGTTACAATCCATGGGGGTGATGACCTTAAGTTCGAGAGCCGCGCCACACGATTGTATGAGCTTCACCACCTGTTGGTGGGAACACCACTTTACATCCATGCCCGCTATTTCAACGATGAAGTCGCCCTCCTTGATGCCGCCCAACTGTGCATGTATATTGAATTCTTGTTAGCTTCCAGATACTGCAGTCTAGGCTCAGAAAATACTTACATCAGCCAATGAATTGATATCGACGTGTGCAATTATCACAGGCGCGTCACCGCGAACATGAAAGCCGAAATTCTCGAGCTTCTCCTTGTACAGACTGCAGCTGGCCTCATGATACCCGTCGGACGTGGGACAGTGACAATGATGGCTGCTCGTATCATGATACATCGCCGATCCCTTCTGCAAACGCACACAGCGTGGTGCCGTCCAGTGGCGACGTGCCGAAAATATTGCAATAGAACCCAGTCGATTGAAGGGATCTTCCACTTTGTACGATGTAAAATCCGGTCCGGTCAATGAGAGCGTAAACTTCGATGATGCTGTGAGGTGACAAGTGGAAGGTGACGTGTTAGTTGTATTATGATTTTTAATCTGTATTTTATTAGTGATCACCTTCCACAGTGCGCTCAACCAGATCGTAGCACACATCAATATTTTTTACCGGCGCCTGCAGGTAGAAACGTTCACATTCCTCCTGTGTCTTGTAGTACGCCTCCTTGATGACCTGTGTGAGGGATGTTTTGTTCTGCAAACAAACAATGCATGGGAATAATATTCAAATAAGTGACAAGTGACTCACTTTCAGGAAGCGGCACATGCGCTGCAAGCGTTGCGCCTCCTCGTGACTAGCCAAAGCTTCTTTCAAGTGGGTGCGCTTAATGGCAATAATGCTGATGCTCTCCTCATCGCATTCACTGGTGGCCTCTGTGGTGCTCAGTGCCTCCCGCGCATTGCCAATGAACGATTCGCTCGATAACGCTGTCTGACTCTTTTTGGTGCCCAGCGAGACATTGTCGCCATCGCACAAAATAGCATCAATGCTTCGCGCCTTGCAATAATGTGCCAGCGCTAGTTAAATGTAAGTTATTATTATGTTAAAATAGTTAAGTCAAAAGTCAAATATCAGGGCAAACAATTGAGACTCACCTTTGTACAATTCGGCCTTAAGCGGCACAAGACCCGCCCAGCATTCGGGCAGATAGGTATGCGTGTCATTAACTTGGATGTTCTTGTGCATCTCATTGTACTCCAGCGACAGCTGTGCCGCCTCGCCAGCCAAGTCCCGAAAGAGCTGCAACTTATAATTGGTAATATGATCAGCGTATTGTATGCAGTCAGTTAGTGTACAAGAAAACTTAGTCACAACTGCTGGTCAAATACACATAAATTCTTGGGCAAGTCACCGCCCACTCACAGTATATAGAAGGAAGCGTCGGAGATCTTCAAAAGTGGCCACCAGTATGCTTAGAATGGCAAACCAAATTGATCAAGCCATGTCCGTCTGTCTGTACAGCACATTGAACGGAACCAGCCGGATCAGAAAACAGTATCTTATAGCTGCCATAGGACTGGAAGTCGGTTTTGGACATATATCCGATATTTTCAGAGGTATCGCCGGGTACAAATCCCGCTCGCGACATCACTTACATCAATTATACTCTTTTCGAAGAAAATAGTATATAAAGTTTGTGCTGAAGTTTGTAACGCATAGAAGGAAGCGTCTGAGACCCCCAAAAATTACTGCCAGTATGCTTAGAAAAACAAAACAAAATGATCTAGCCATGGCCATTTTATGCAACACTAAATAGTCAAAGGCTCCCCCACAGAGTCCCTACACAAATTCCATCAAGAATCTATAGTCATATCTTAAGCTAAAAGTTAGATAGAACCATATTTCTTCAAAAGTAGTCTTAAAGCAGGTGCTGCAGGATGTATGGTCCAAAATAGGTCCCGAATATTGCCGTAAATTGGTGGAATCAAGACGCTTGGAGGATATATATGACAGCAAGGGACACAAAAAAAAACAAGCGGGAAAGGATTATCTTCGGCGTGCCGAAGATTCTATACTCTTTTCGAACCTTTAGGCATTTTCACTCTGCCAACTGCACCACTGAAATTTCAAAAGTAGTAAAAAATCGTTTTATCGCGTGGCATTTATTTTTTTGCTCCAAGAATTGGTATCATATGAATTTAAATTTTGCATTTAAAATATTGAATTCAAGCTATTTGATATATGTAAATTTGAAACGTATAATTAGCAACAAAAAAATCAATAAGTCGTGGCTGGGATTTAAACCGAGTTCTCGCCGTTTGTCAGTGCAGCACTCTAATACCTACGCCACCAAGCAGTTTTGAAATGCGCTGGCAAACTCGATTATCTGATCGTCTTTTCGCGTTCTATAGTTTTTGTTCTAAGACATTGGGAGCAAATGAATTTGATTACAGTTATTTTTATATTTAGAATAAGAAAAAATGAAAATAATTGTTGGTCGCCGCTGGGAATCGAACCAGTACCTTTCGTTTGCCAGGGCGCTACTTTATCCCTTACGCCACAAGCAGTTTTGAAGAGCAGAATGTCAAAAGCTTTCTTGCGCTTGGGTTTGCTTGCTCATATGCACTTGTTTTTCAAAATATTTAATGACGCATATCTTCGCTATTTATGACTCAATCGTTTTGCAATTTTACCCATTGATGAGTTATAAGGATGTTCAAGTGTACAAGGAAATTTAAAGCAATTGCTTTGAAAACATCGGATTTATAGACAAAACCGACTTCTAGTTCTATGGCAGCTATAAGATATACTAATCCGATGCGGTCGGCACCGACCAATGTGATGTATGTTTGAATAATAGGTATCTGTACAAAGTTTTATCGCGATAGCTTGTGAAAACATGGGATTTATGACCAAAACCGACTTCAAATTGTATGGCAGCTATAAGATATAGTGGTCCAATCCGGCCGGCTCCGACCAATGTGCTTATCCGAAGCTTCCTTCTATGCGTTACAAACTTCAGCACAAACTTAATATGCTATTTTCTTTGAAAAGAGTATAAATATAGTGTGAAGAATCGACCCATTTTTAGAATAAAGTATATAAATTAAACAAATGAAAAAATTTTCAGTTGATAAAATTATTTTTTATATATTAGAAAAATGTGCCATCTTTGATGAGAAATGACGCCCAAACTAATGGCTTTTATTAAACAATTGGAACAGTTATTGAAACTTTAAATAATTCTCTATTTAAAACATACGTTCAAATTTTTCATTGTTACCATTCAAGTTTTTGCTAAAGTTTCATTTAAATTTATCCTAAGCTGTGTATGTTGTGCGGAATTTCTGATATTTCTCTATGTAGAGAAAATATCTTTGGTGCCATCAGTTTTTAGCTGTGTGATTTACGAAGTAACTCCTCTTACTAAGAGCACAGAGCTTAAATTGCATTTTACTCTATGCTGATGCTACTAGTATAGTACAGTATGTGTTTTGCACTTTTATGTATGACAGGCTGTGTTTTTTTTTGCAGTTCCTCATTTTTGTTGCTTTTTTTAGCTGACATTTGAACAAAGCTATCGTAAATAAGTCAATTATCTTTGCTAGATTAATAATATTAGTTAGAATCCTTGGAAGAGCTGTGGATATTATATTACCTTAGCCAGGACGAGTTGGATATACTCTTATAACTATAAGTATAACCACTGTGCAACAATAATAACTCTAAATTAATTTTTGTGTTACAGGGCTCTGATCCTCGAGCGGCAACTTGTCGCGGGAAATTGCAAAATCACCGTTGTAAATTGAACCAGGAAATCAACAAGGAACTGCGTTTGCGCGCCGGCGCCGAGAATCTGTACAAGGTTTGTACATCAAACCAGGTTTTAGCTATACATCATATAATTTTTAAACTTTAGATTAAAAAGAATACCAAATTTTATACACATTTATGTAGTAGTTTTTGTACACTTTTCCGAGAAAATAGGACATTCATTATACCCTGAACCCATTAAAAATGGCTAAAAATGGTATTATGGTTTTGTGCAAAAGTATGTAACAGGCATAAAGTATATATATTATTGATCAGTATCAACAGCCGAGTTGATCTAGCCATGTCCGTCTGTCTGTCTGTCTGTCTGTCTGTCTGTCCGTCCGTCTGTCCGTCTGTCTGTCTGTATGAACACGCGGATATCAGAGACTACAAGAGCTAGAGACTTCATATTTGGAATATAAGCTATCGTGGTTCCGGGTCGGATCAAGTTTATTTAATTTTATCGATAACTCGTCCCGTTGAAAAGTTATTGATCAATTTCGTTTTCAGACCAGCGTTTTTGGGACATAACTTAAAAGTTATTATAGCTAGAGGTTCCAAATTTTTTATGTATAGTCTCGAATAGCATACACATCTAACAAATATTTCACTTTTTGCATACCACCCCCAAATCCCCCTAAAAGTTCAAAAACGCAAATTGGAAGATATGATCTTGCAATTTGGTTTGGTCACACAGCCAATGTTGTGTCCTAAAAATTTCAGAAAGATCGGACCATAAACACAGAAGTTATTTAAGATTTTTAGAGCAAGCTAACTGCCTTAACTGCTTGCACTGCAGCATGTGTGTGTTTGTATGATAGATTAGTATGCATTTTTGTAAGGACTGGGTTCAGGGTATCTCCTAGTCGGGCACTCCCAACTAGAGCACTCTTACTTGTGTATTGTTTACTGTTTGTAAATTTCATTTGTTAAATTTATTTTAAGGTTAGGTTAGCTCTTATAGGTCTTTGGCACCTCAAAAATAACCATTACTTATTGCTCATTTTATGAACGCATTTAATCTGACTTGCAGGCAACTACAAACCGCAAGCTACGGGACACTGTCGCCCTGGAGCTGAGTTTTGTCAATTCTAATTTGCAGCTGCTCAAGGAGCAACTGGCTGAACTAAACTC
Organism: Drosophila flavopinicola; assembly: GCA_035042425.1. Taxonomy (NCBI): domain Eukaryota; kingdom Metazoa; phylum Arthropoda; class Insecta; order Diptera; family Drosophilidae; genus Drosophila; species Drosophila flavopinicola. Next base: position 63,766 of record JAWNLL010000110.1, read on the forward strand.
TTCTGTGGAGATCTATCAAAGCGAAAGGTGAGTTTGATGATTAAATGTTTCACTGGTTGTACCGATACACAATTCAACCTGCGCCCGTTTGAAAAATACCTTCTTTTTATACCCTGAACCCATTGAAAATGGGTAAAAAGGGTATTATGGTTTTGTGCAAAAGTATGTAACAGGCATAAGGAAGCATCTCCGACCATATAAAGTATATATATTCTTGATCAGTATCAACAGTCGAGTCGATTTAGCCATGTCCGTCTGTCTGTCTGTCCGTCCGTCCGTCCGTCCGTCCGTCCGTCCGTCCGTCCGTCCGTCCGTCCGTCTGTCTGTATGAACACGCGGATATCAGAGACTACAAGAGCTAGAGACTTCATATTTGGAATATAAGTTCTCGTAATCCCGGGACAGATCAAGTTTATTAAAATTTATCGATAACTCCTCCCATTCAAAAGTTATCGATAAATTTCGATTTCTGACCATCGTTTTTGGGCTATAACTTACAAGTTATGAGAGCTAGAGGCCCCTATTTTGGCATGTATAATCTCGAATAGCATACACATGTAACAAATTTTTCACTTTTTGGATACCACCCCCCAATCCCCCAAAAATTCAAAAAACTCATTTTTGAAGGTATGACCTTGCAATTTGGTTTGGTCACACATTTTATAGCCAATGTTATGTCCTACAAATTTTAAAAAGATCGGACAATAAACACAGAAGTTATTTAAGATTTTACTTTCCATTGTGTGGGGCTCAGTGAAAAAGCAAGATAACTGCTTAAACCGCAGGCACTGCTTGCAGTATGTGTGTGTTTGTATGTATGCACACTATTAGGCAAGTATGAATGGATGTCAGAACTGGGTTCAGGGTATCTCCTAGTCGGGCAGTCCCGACTAGAGCACTCTTACTTGTTATACCCTGAACCCATTAAAAATGGGTAAAAGGTATTATGGTTTTGTGAAAAAGTATGTAACAGACATAAGGAAGCATCTCCGACCATATAAAGTATATATATTCTTGATCAGTATCAACAGCCGAGTCGATTTAGCCATGTCCGTCTGTCTGTCTGTCTGTCATTCCGTCCGTCCATCCGTCCGTCTGTCTGTCTGTATGAACACGCGGATATCAGAGACTATAAGAGCTAGAGACTTCATATTTGGAATATAAGTTCTCGTAGTCTCGGGACAGATCAAGTTTATTTCATTGTATCGATAACTCGTCCCGTTCAAAAGTTAGCGATAAATTTCGTTTGCAGACATGCGTTTCTGGACCACAACTTAAAAGCTATAATAGCTAGAGGACCCAAATTTAGCATTTATAATCTCGAATATCATACACATGTTACAAATATTTTACTTTTTGGATACCACCTCCCAATCCCCCCAAAAGTTCAGAAAACGCATTTTTTAAGTAATGACCTTGCAATATGGTTTGGTCACACATTTTATAACCAATGTTATATTCTACAAATTTCAGGAAGATCGGACAATAAACACAGAAGTTATTTAAGATTTTACTTTCCATTGTGTGGGGCTCAGTGAAAAAGCAAGCTAACTGCTTATATTGCTTGTACTGCTTGTACTACAGCATGTGTATGTTTGTATGTATACACACTGATAGATTGGTAGGAATGAATGCTAAGGACTGGGTTCAGGGTATCTCCTAGTCGGGCACTCCCGACTAGAGCACTCTTACTTGTTTTTTTTAGTAAATGTTGAAATGTATAGTTTTAGTTGAAGTGGCCCTGCTGAATGGTTTCGAGGGGGTATGCAACTACAAGTATGGGGCGCTATCTAGCTGGGCAGGTGTAATTGTTGCGTATCAGTTTCTGGTCAAGCGCGTTTTTGCGTCGTGGAATGGAACGAAATCATAGTACAAAACAAGTAAGAGTGCTCTAGTCGGGAGTGCCCGGCTATAAAATGTGTGACCAAACCAAAATGCAAGGTCATACCTTCAAAAATGCGTTTTTTGAACTTTTGGGGGGTTTTGGGGGTTGGTATCCAAAAAGTGAGATATTTGTAACATGTGTATGATGTTGGAGATTATATATGCCAAATTTTGGGCCTCTAGCTACTATAACTTTTAAGTTAAGGTCCAAAAACACTAGTCTGAAAACGAAATTTATCGATAACTTTTTAACGGGTCGAGTTATCGATAAAATAAAAAAAACTTGATCTGTCCCGGGATTACGAGAACTTATATTTCAAATATGAAATCTCTAGCTCTTGTTGTCTCTGATATCCGCGTGTTCATACAGACAGACAGAACGGACATGGACATGACATCGACTCGGCTGTTGATACTGATCAATAATATATATACTTTATATGGTCGGAGATGCTTCCTTATGCCTGTTACATACTTTTGCACAACTTCATTATACCCTTTTTACCCATTTTTAATGGGTTCAGGGTATAAAAACAACAAAGCAAGTGAAAAAGCGTCATAAAATGCGTAACTGACAAAAAATTACAAATATGAAACACTAGCATTTAGACATTGGCGTTCCTGTCTTGCACAATCTGCAAACATCCTTTTTCACCAAATACTACCAAATGTTCCACTTTATCGTAACGCTTTAAGTCTGCAGGATTCGGCTCGAATCTATACTTTTTTGACTGATGCGAAGATACACTGCTTGATGGTGAGCACAGGGATACTATGGAGCTTTCCCTTTCTACATTCGATGGTCGTCCTCTCTTTTTTCGAACGAAGTAGGGGCAGTATATTGTAAAAATTCATAATCAATTTCTATTTAAAATTTTATAAGAGGAATAAGCTTTTGACCTGGGCTTATCTAATGTAAATGCTTTCATTACAGTAGCCATGCATTTGTAACGGATGTTGCCAGGCACCAATCAAAGATTCTAATGTACCCATTTTTTGAGCGGTGCCAGATCCACTCCTCCCATACCCTTATTGTAAGAAGCATCAATCGCATGTCTTGCAACATCAATATAAACTTTTTCTATTGGACTCCAACGTTTGCATAACCCAACAGGTTGATAATAGGGACGTAACTTGTACAGTTTGGCATAGCTCAAATCTCCTTTTTTGCATTGCTTAGTATTTTCGTTGAAGTGCTAATATTGCTTTATTTTTTTAAGCCTTCCTTGAGGCTTTGAATCTGTTATAGCGGTAAGCTTTCAATCTTTTGACCATGCCATTTGGAGTTGTGTCAATTTTTCAAACACCCGACTGCAACGAAATACCAATGTAACGTTTGTACATTTAAGCTCTATGCCGTGTTCTTGCAGTCCATACAAATCAGTTTGCTTTGTGATCAAATTAATAACATGGTTATCCAAAAAGTTGACAAAATATTCTACTGTCGTCATCACGTTGTTGACTTTTCAACAAGGTCAATCTCCATAGTTTCTTCTCTTTCTATAATCCCCTTCAAATTCTTCTCCAACATTACAGAAATGTCTTCCATCTCATCACCACTTTCTTCGTCAGTAGAGGCATCCAAATTGAAGTTAAGAATTCTCCCAAAGCTTCACTTGGTTATTATTCAAAATCAATCAAATTCAATTATAACACAAGAAAGATAAACTTTTGCTTAAAAAATTGCATTTTTGCCTCATTACTTTTTATACTCTTTTCGAAGAAAATAGTATATTAAGTTAGTGCTGAAGTTTGTAACGCATAAAAGGAAGCTTCTGAGACCGCCAAAGTTACTGTCAGTATGCTTAGAATGACAAAACAAATTGATCTAGCCATGTCCGTCTGTCTGTCTGTCTGTACGTATGCAAAGTCGTCCCTCAGTTTTTGAGCTATTGCGATCAAACTTTGCACAGAGACTTCTTATTCAAGCTGACAGCACATTGGTCGGAGCCGACCGGATCGGACCACTATATCTTATAGCTGCCATACAACTTGAAGTCGGTTTTGGTCATAAATCCCATGTTTTAAAAGCAATTGCTTTAAATTTCCTTGTACACTTGAACATCCTTTAACTCATCAATGAATAAAATCGCACATCGATTGAGTCATAAACAGAGAAGATATGCGTCATTAAATATTTTGAAAAACAGGTGCATATGAGCAAACAAACACAAGCGCAATAAAGCTATTGACAGTCTGCTCTTCAAGGCATTTGTCATCGATCATCAAAACTGCTTGTAGCGCATAAAGTAGCGGATAAAGTAGCGCCCTCGCAAACGAAAGGTGCTGGTTCAATTCCTGGCGGCGACCAATAATTATTTTCATTTTTATACCCTGAACTCATTGAAAATGGGTAAAAAGGGTATAATGAAGTTGTGCAAAAGTATGTAACAGGCATAAGGAAGCATCACCGACCATATAAAGTATATATAATCTTGATCAGTATCAACAGCCGAGTCGATCTAGCCATGTCCGTCCGTCCGTCTGTCTAACTGTATGAACATGCGGATATCAGAGACTATAAGAGCTAGAGACTTCATATTTGGCATATAAGTTCTCGTAATCCCGTGACAGATCAAGTTTATTTAATTTTATCGATAACTCGTACCGTTTAAAAGTTATCGATAAATTTCGATTTCAGACCAACGTTTTTGGGACATAACTTCAAAGTTATTAGAGGTATAGGCTCCAAATTTTTCATGTATAATCTCGCATAGCATACACATGTAACAAATATTTTAGATTTTGGATACCACCCCCCATCCCCCCAAAAGTTAAAAAAACGCATTTTTGAAGGTACGACCTTGCAATTTGGTTTGGTCACACATATTATTAACAATTGTTTGCCACAAATTTCAATAAGATCGGACAATAAACACAGAAGTTATTTAAGATTTAACTTTCCATTATGTGGGCTCAGCGAAAAAGCAAGCTAACTGCTTAAGCGAGTTGCAGGTTGCAGGAAAACAAAACAAGTTAGCTTTTGACAGTCTGCTATTCAAGGGATTTTGTCATAGATCATCAAAACAAAAGTGGCGACTGGTTATTACACATACAACGCAAAAGAAAAGATCAGTATAATCAAGTTTGTCAGCGCATTTCAAAACTGCTTGATGGCGTAAGAATTAGAGTGCTGCGCTGAGAAACGGGAGAAAATGGTTCAAAAATCAACCGCGATTTATTGCTTTTTATTTTTTTATAATTATTTTTTCAATTATATATCAAATAGCTTGAATTCAATAATTTAAAAGAAGTATTTAAATTCATTTGATACCAATTCTTGTAGCAAAAAAATTGCCTAAAGGTTCGAAAAGAGTATAGAATCTTCGGCACGCCGAAGATAATCCTTCCCCACTTGTTTTATTATTATTAAAGTAAATAACTTATTTTACCACCTCCTGAATTTCACAACATTTTTTGCGACGCGCGTGCACTCTTTTGCAAATAATTTCGCCAAATGATCTCCAAATTTGCCTTTTTTTGCTCGAATTTTGTGTATATATGTATATAACAGAGCAGTTATCATTAAAAATTAGCAGAATAAAAGAAAAGGAACGCTTACCGTTAGCAGTTAAGCAATGCAAATTGCTGACAGACAACAGTTTGGTCGAAGGGTTATATGGAATCAAAAGCAAACTGGATCTGACCAGGGAATTCGAGAACTTATATTCCAAATATGAAGTCTCTAGCTCTCATAGTCTCCGATATCTGCGTATACATACAGTCGGAATGCCAGATATACAGAGAGACATCTCTAGATAGACTCGGCTGTTAATACCGATCAAGAATATATATTACAAAGACAAGCTATCAAAGAGAGATTGGCTTTTAGGGTTCGACGTACAATAATTAAAATACATAAACATGTACTTGGTAGTTCTTAAATTTTGTTGCCTATATATATATATCATTGGCTGGTCAATTAGATGCAAGCCTTTAGTAGAACTTTGCAAATCAAGTTTGTAATTATTAAATTACTATTCGGAACTACCGCAGCTTGATAATTTATTATGCTGAGAATTCCTCAGCTTTATTTACAATGTATGTTATGTACAATAAGTTCTAAGAGGACTATAATTGCTTTAGTTTTAATATAAACCCCAATTAAAATTTGCGTTACCTTTTCCGCGCAACTTGCAGTCATGATGGTGTTATGCCTATGATACCATTGGGACTCAAGGAGACGAAGGAAATCAATTTCATGGAAACCTTTTCTGACTTCATATTAGAGCACTACAGTGAAGAGCCGTTGATATATATAGATGCCATAGCCGATTTGATAGACACCAGACAGGTAAAACAATCTATTAATGGATTCCAAAAAATCTTTGATCCTCTATTAAATTTCCTAATTTACAGGCTTCTAAGACGCCGTCACGCGACGCTCTTGGTGTGGCGCTGCTATTTCGATACTATAACCTATTGTACTATGTGGAACGACGCTTCTTTCCGTCCGATCGCAATCTGGGCGTCTATTTTGAGTGGTACGACTCCCTGACCGGTGTACCCTCCTGCCAACGCACTATTGCATTCGAGAAGGCTTCTACGCTGTTTAATCTGGGCGCAATCTACACACAAATCGGAGCACGCCACGATAGACGCACGGAACGCGGATTAGACGCGGCCGTCGACAGTTTCCTACGTGCTGCAGGCATTTTCCGTCACATCTACGACATATTCACGAACGCACCATCGATGGACCTGAAGCCTCAGGTGCTCGATGTTCTTGTATCGCTCATGCTGTCCCAGGCACGGGAGTGCCTCTTCGAGAAGCTGCAGCTACAGATCGAGGCCTTGGACATAACAGAGTCTAGTCATGTAAGTGCCTTAATGCCCATATATTGCGCAATTGCATTCGATTAAAAATAATGATGCAAGATAGAGTTAAACTCCAACTCAATCCAACTTACATCAGAAGATATTCAATTAGGATCTTTTAGCGGCATGGCAGATATCCGAGATGACAGAAGCCCCTTTTAGTCTTGCTCAAAACCAGAGTTTAACATGCAAATTAGATTCCAATAAATTTAATTATAGAAATATATATTTATTTTTGGTCAATTAGGAACTTCTTCGTTTAAATACATTTTTAGACTAATTGTAGAATCTTAAGTTTAGCTAAGTAAGTTAGTTTAAGTAAGCTATCTGTGGGTATTATAAGCTACATACGTTGGCAGCGGCTCAGCTAGGTGGTCAGTATATTTCGATGCATGTGGTTTTGTATTGCAATACGTTTTTGGACGTTTCGCAACTATGTTGGACGCATGGAACTCGAAGAGACGTTGATCCAATGATTTTAAGTATTAAGTGATCACCGACGCGGCGAAGCTTATGTTGACGTGACTTTACTGTGTCAGCATATTTCAATGGTTTATGTTGCGAGTGGCGAAAGCCGTTGGAACGTTGACCCAAGTGCTTTGCAAATTAACATATTTGTTAACTTGTACAAAAATCAATGCAAAAAAAGTGGGAAAGGAATATCTTCGGCGTGCCGAAGATTGTATACTCTTTTCGAACCTTTAGGCAATTTTCACTCTGCACCACTGAAATTTCATGTGCTGTAAAAAATCGTTTTATCGCGCAACACTTTTTTTTTTTTCTAAGAATATTTAATTTGTTGCCAGTTGCATGGCAGCTATAAGTGATCCGAGCTGGCCGGCTCCGACCAATGTGATGTCTCTTTGAATAATAAGTATCTGTGCAAAGTTTCACCGCGATAGCTATAAAAACATGGGATGTATGGCCAAAACCGACTTCGAGTTGTATGGCAGCTATAAGATACAGTGGTCCGATCCGGCCGGCTCCGACCAATGTGCTGTCCCCTTGAATAATAAGTGTCTGTGCAAAGTTGCATCGCGATAGCTCAAAAACTGAGGGACTAGATCCCATACATACAGGCAGACGGACATGGCTAGATCAATTTGTATTGTTATTCAAAGCATACTGGCAGTAACTTTTGGGGTCTCCGGCGCTTCCTTCTATGAGTTACAAACTTCAGCACAAACTTAATATACTATTTTCTTCGAAAAGAGTATAACAAGTAAGACGTTGCAGTCGGGCGTAGCCAATCTTTCTGAAATTTTTAGGACATAACATTGGCTATAAACTGGGCGATCAAACTATATTGCAAAATCATACCTTGAAAAATTAGTGTTTTTTGCCTTTTAGGGGGATGCGGGTACGGTATCCAAAAAGTAAATTTTTTTTTAAATGTGTATGCTATTCGAGACTATACATACTAAATTTGGTGTTTCTAGCTCTTATAACTTTCAAGTTATGGTCATAGAAAACAGTTGTCTGAAATTGAAATTTATCGATAACTTTTGATTGAGTTGAGTAATCAATAAAATGAAACACACTTGATCTGTCCCGGAACTACGAGAACTTATATTCCAAATATGAACACTCTAGCTTTTATAGTATATTATATCTGCGTATTCATACAGACAGACAGACACACAGGCAGACAGATGGGCGGATGGACGGACGGACAGACAGACGAACATGGCTAGATCGACTCGGCTGTTGATACTGATCAATAATATATATACTGTTACAGACTTTTGCACAACTTCATTATACCCTATTTACCCATTTTTAATGGGTTCAGGGTATAAAAAGTAAGAGTGCTCTAGTCGTGAGTGCCCGACTAGAAGATACCCTGAACTCATTCATACTAACCATTCATGTTTTTCACTTTTAGGGGGGTACGGTATCCAAAAGGTGAAATATTTTTTACATGTGTATGCTATTTAAGACTATACATACAAAATTTTGTGTCTTTAGGTAGTCTTTCCAGTTATGGCCAAAAAACACTGGTCTGAAATAAAAATGTATCGATAAATTTTTAACGGTCAGAGTTATCGAAAAAATGAAACAAACTTGATCTGTTCCGGAACTCCGAGAACTTATGTTCCAAATATGAAGTCTCTAGCTCTTATAGTCTCTGATATCTGCGTGTTCATACAGACGGATAGGCAGAAAGACAGACGAACGGACGGAAAGACAGACGGACATGGGTAAATCGACTGGGCTGTTGATACTGATCAAGAATATACATACTTTATATAGTCGGAGATGCTTCGTTATGCCTGTTACATATTTTTGCACAACTTCATTATACCCCTTTTACCCATTTTTAAAAGTAAATAACTGCTTGATCAAACAAGCAAGCTAACTGCTTAAACTGCTTGCTCTGCTTCAGTATATGAATGTTTGTAAATATGTAAGTATAAAATAATGTAAGAACTGGGTTCAGGGTAACTCCTATTTTTGAAAACTAGAATTAGAACAAAACAAGTGGGGAAGGATTATCTTCGGCATGCTGAAGATTCTATACTCTTTTCGAACCTTAAGGCATTTTCACTCTGCCAACTGCACCACTGAAATTTCAAAAGTAGTAAAAAATCGTTTTATCGCTTGGCATTTATTTTTTTGCTCCAAAATTGGTATCATATGAATTGAAATTTTGCATTTAAAATATTGAATTCAAGTATTTGATATATTTATACTCTTTTCGATGAAAATAGTATATTAAGTTTGTCCTGAAGTTTGTAACGCATAGAAGGAAGCGTCGGAGACCCCCAAAAGTTACTGCCAGTATGCTTAAAATGACAATACAAATTGATCTAGCCATGTCCGTCTGTCTGTATGTATGCAAACTAGTCCCTCAGTTTTTGAGCTATCGCGATAAAACTTTGCACAGACACTTATTATTCCAGGAGACAGCACATTGGTCGGAGCCGGCCGGATCAGACCACTATATCTTATAGCTGCCATACAACTCGAAGTCGGTTTTGGCCATATATCCCATGTTTTTTAATCTATCGCGATGAAACTTTGCACTGATATTTATTATTCAAAGAGACATCACATTGGCTTGGAGCCGGCTGGATCGGATCACTATATCTTATAGCTGCTATACAACTGGCAATAAATTAAATATTCTTGGAACAAAAAAAAAAAACGACAAAACGATTTTGTACAGTTTATGAAATTTCAGTGGTGCAGTTAGCAGAGTGAAAATTGCCTATAGGTTCGAAAAGAGTATAAAATCTTCGGCACGCCGAAGATAATCCTTCCCCACTTGTTATATTTGAAACAAATAATTAGCAAAAAAAAAATCAATAAGTCGCGGCTGGGTTTTAAACCGAGCTCTCCCCGTTTGTCAGTGGAGTACTCTAATACCTACGCCACCAAGCAGTTTTGAAATGCGCTGACAGACTCGATTATCTGATCGTTTTTTTCGCGTTGCATAGTTTTGTTCTAAGACATTGGTAGCAAATGAATTTGATTACAGTTATTTTATATTTTAAAAGCAGAATAAGAAAAAATGAAAATAATTATTGATCGCCGCTGGGAATCGAACCAGTACCTTTCGTTTGCCAGGGCGCCACTTTATCCCTTACGCCACAAGCAGTTTTGATGATCGATGACAAAATCGCTTGAAGAGCAGACTGTCAAAAGCTTTCTTGCGCTTGGGTTTGCTTGCTCATATGCACTTGTGTTTTAAAATATTTAATGACGCATATCTTCGCTATTTATGACTCAATAGTTTTGCAATTTTACCCATTGATGAGTTATAAGGATGTTGAAGTGCAAGTACAAGAAAATTGAGAGCAATTGCTTTGAAAACATCGGATTTTTAGCCAAAACCGACTTAGAGTTGTATGGCTCCGACCAATGTGCTGTCCCCTTGAATAATAAGTGTCTGTGCAAAGTTGCATCGCGATTGCTCAAAAACTGAGGGACATACAGACAGACAGACAGACGGACATGGCTAGATCATTTTGTTTTGTTTTTCTAAGCATACTGGCAGTAACTTTTGGGGGTCTCAGACGCTTCCTTCTATGCGTTACAAACTTCAGCACAAACTTAATATACTATTTTCTTCGAAAAGAGTATAATTGATGTAAGTGATGTCGCGAGCGGGATTTGTACCCGGCGATACCTCTGAAAATATCGGATATATGTCCAAAACCGACTTCCAGTCCTATGGCAGCTATAAGATACTGTTTTCTGATCCGGCTGGTTCCGTTCAATGTGCTGTACAGACAGACGGACATGGCTTGATCAATTTGGTTTGCCATTCTAAGCATACTGGTGGCCACTTCTGAAGATCTCCGACGCTTCCTTCTATATACTGTGAGTGGGCGGTGACTTGCCCAAGAATTTATGTGTATTTGACCAGCAGTTGTGACTAAGTTTTCTTGTACACTAACTGACTGCATACAATACGCTGATCATATTACCAATTATAAGTTGCAGCTCTTTCGGGACTTGGCTGGCGAGGCGGCACAGCTGTCGCTGGAGTACAATGAGATGCACAAGAACATCCAAGTTAATGACACGCATACCTATCTGCCCGAATGCTGGGCGGGTCTTGTGCCGCTTAAGGCCGAATTGTACAAAGGTGAGTCTCAATTGTTTGCCCTGATATTTGACTTTTGACTTAACTATTTTAACATAATAATAACTTACATTTAACTAGCGCTGGCACATTATTGCAAGGCGCGAAGCATTGATGCTATTTTGTGCGATGGCGACAATGTCTCGCTGGGCACCAAAAAGAGTCAGACAGCGTCATCGAGCGAATCGTTCATTGGCAATGCGCGGGAGGCACTGAGCACCACAGAGGCCACCAGTGACTGCGATGAGGAGAGCATCAGCATTATTGCCATTAAGCGCACCCACTTGAAAGAAGCTTTGGCTAGTCACGAGGAGGCGCAACGCTTGCAGCGCATGTGCCGCTTCCTGAAAGTGAGTCACTTGTCACTTATTTGAATATTATTCCCATGCATTGTTTGTTTGCAGAACAAAACATCCCTCACACAGGTCATCAAGGAGGCGTACTACAAGACACAGGAGGAATGTGAACGTTTCTACCTGCAGGCGCCGGTAAAAAATATTGATGTGTGCTACGATCTGGTTGAGCGCACTGTGGAAGGTGATCACTAATAAAATACAGATTAAAAATCATAATACAACTAACACGTCACCTTCCACTTGTCACCTCACAGCATCATCGAAGTTTACGCTCTCATTGACCGGACCGGATTTTACATCGTACAAAGTGGAAGATCCCTTCAATCGACTGGGTCCTATTGCAATATTCTCGGCACGTCGCCACTGGACGGCACCACGCTGTGTGCGTTTGCAGAAGGGATCGGCGATGTACCATGATACGAGCAGCCATCATTGTCACTGTCCCACGTCCGACGGGTATCATGAGGCCAGCTGCAGTCTGTACAAGGAGAAGCTCGAGAATTTCGGCTTTCATGTTCGCGGTGACGCGCCTGTGATAATTGCACACGTCGATATCAATTCATTGGCTGATGTAAGTATTTTCTGAGCCTAGACTGCAGTATCTGGAAGCTAACAAGAATTCAATATACATGCACAGTTGGGCGGCATCAAGGAGGGCGACTTCATCGTTGAAATAGCGGGCATGGATGTAAAGTGGTGTTCCCACCAACAGGTGGTGAAGCTCATACAATCGTGTGGCGCGGCTCTCGAACTTAAGGTCATCACCCCCATGGATTGTAACTTCCTAAAAGTAGGTCATCTGCTGAATTTAGGTGTTGTTCATGTATAATATTTAAACAAATTGTAGCCACTGTCGTCGAAGGGCTCCATATCAACGTTATCGGCAGCTAGTTCATCGGGCGTTTCGTCTGGTTCCTCCAGTCCCACCAGCACCGCAACAACGCCCAAGCTGCGACTGAAGACATCCGCCAAAACGCGTTTTGTGGGCAGTGTTTCGTCCAGTTCATGGAATCCCTTCCGACGTACACCGATTCTAGCGAAGATTTTTTGAGTTGTATCAAACCGTAGCACGACGGACTCCTCAGCTTAACTTTTTCTTTAATTTGCACAGCAGTGGCCATTATTTTCCTTAAAGACGAGAAGCGATCGTCTATGAAGCTTCTTATAATCTTTCAACTTTAAAATACATAGAAGGTAGGGTCAGAGACACCCAAAAGTTATCTCTAGTATGGTTAGAACGAGAGCAACACCTGATCTGATAAAAAAAAGATAAAGTACCACAACAAAATCGTGTACGCCGACCAACCAATTTTAAAATTAGCAATGTCTGAATATTGTTTTTTTTTCCAAAGTGCGTTTGCAAAATATACTGAAAAGTTAGAGAACCTATTCAATTCATCCGAACAGAAATACTTCGAAGAAGCATAATTGATAAAATATATTTTAATAAATTTTTTATATGTGCAAGTCAATATTTATTATTTTAATACATAGCATAGAATTTAGGTACAAATTATCAACATAGCTTAAAAAAACGCCGTGACTTCTATGGGCACTGACAAAAACCACACTTAAGACTCAGAAAGTCAATATTAATATTGATATTAATATGAGAATAAGGATTGAAAAGTTGCAATACTAAACGTATTCGACATCCGCATAAACGTAGAATTGGCCATAAATAAGACAAAGGAATTTTACATATCAAAATCGAATAGCTAATCCACTTTGAATATATTTTGGATACATTTGTATACCCTCATGCCGAAGGTATGAGATATAATGTCCGTCAGTTGGATCTTAGAATTCCCGGCCACGCTCACTAGAATGACCAAAAGATCCGCTGCGAAAAGTAATCGGAAATTCCTATATCTATCCGCGTTTAGGAGTCACCATACATGGAATATTTATTACTGGGACTCTCCCCACAGATCAGAAAAAACAATTTCCCTGACAAGCCCACTCCCGCCCCCGTAATCGCAAAAATGTATCTTCTTCACAAATTCAAGCTAGAATCACTATACTTGGGATGTATATTAGCGGTGACCTCGCCCGGTCTCCGCCACTAGCCACCCTGTCCCCACGAATCTCGGAATCCTATATTTGTCCTCGTTTGAGAGCTAGATATTAATTGTAACGTACACATGTCATGACCCCTGTCGGCCCCGAAAATTCACATCTCCTACAGCTTTAGAGATATTGCTCTCAAACTTGGAAGGTATATTGCTGGTCCCCCAATTTAAAAATTGGTAATAAATTTCTAGGCATGCTCCCCCGCGTCCACTCAAATCGAGAAAAAATATATATAAAGATGGAGGCCCGCCTCCTCCCTCCCCCAAAACAACCCGAAAATTCGTATCTCCCAAAATTTTAGAACTAGAATCACCAAACTTGAAAGAGAGATTTATGTTAGCTTACTCAACGGTCAGTTGCGCCCTCACCCATACAACACCAAGAAGGATCTGTTCTACCTGTTTTCAGGAGATCTTACAATGGTATCAGAGTATTACGAAGTCGGTTACGTCTGACTGCAAAGTTTTTATTATTGTTTTGTTTGTTTATATTATCCTGCACTACTTTAAACAGCTCGGCAATTAAGATTAAAAAAATAAATTGAATTAAATTGATTTAAAAATGGATAAAAAGGATACAATGAAGCTGTGTAAATGTATGTAACAGGCATAAGCAAGCATCTCCGACAGAATAAAGTGTACATATTCTTAATCTGTACAAAAAGTCGCTTGTATTAGCCCTAGCATATCAGAGACAATGTGGGAGAGCCTTAATATTTGGAATATAACTTCCCGTACTTCCCTGGTCAGATCAAGTTTATTAATTTTTTTCAATTTAATGCCGATCCGACATACAATGAATCACTTAAGTATTCCATCTTAGCAAATACTTTTTATACCCTGAACCCATTAAAAATGGGTAAAAAGGGTATTATGGTTTTGTGCAAATGTATGTAACAGGCATAAGGAAGCATCTCCGACCATATAAAGTATATATATTATTGATCAGTATCAACAGCCGAGTCGATCTAGCCATGTCCGTCTGTCTGTCCGTCTGTCCGTCCGTCCGTCTGTCCGTCTGTCCGTCTGTATGAACACACAGATATCAGAGACTACAAGAGCTAGAGACTTCATATTTGGAACATAAGTTCTTCTAATCCCGGGACAGATCAAGTTTATTTCATTTGATCGATAACTCGTCGCATTCGAAAATTATCGATAAATTTGGATTTTAGACTAGCGTTTTTGGGACATAACTTCAAAGTTATAAGAGCTAGAGACCCCAAATTTGGCATGTATAATCTCGAATGCATACACATGTAACAAATATTTCACTTTTGGATACCACCCCCCAAACCCCCCAAAAGTTAAAAAAAACGCATTTTTGATGGTACGACCTTGCAATTTGGTTTGGTAACACATATTAGCGACAATTGCTTGCCCCAAAAATTTCAATAAGATCGGACAACAAACACAGAAGTTATTTAAGATTTAACTTTCCATTATGTGGGGCTCAGCGAAAGAGCAAGCTAACTGCTTAAACCGCTTGCACTGCTTGTACTGCAGCATGTGTGTGTTTAGAGTAGTACGAATGATTGTAAGAACTGGGTTCAGGGTATCTCGTAGTCGGGCACTCCCGACTAGAGCACTCTTACTTGTTTAAATTATTATACCCTGAACCCATTAAAAATGGGTAAAAAGGGTATTGTGGTTTTGTGCAAAAGTATGTAACAGGCATAAGGAAGCATCTCCGACCATATAAAGTATATACAGTGAATCACTAAAGTATTCATTGCTAAGCATATGGCGCATAAACAAAAGTATTTCACCATCTTAGCAACTACTTTTTTATATTTTTTTTCACTGCATTCGTAGAATGATGCTTACGAAAGACAATGCAAAAGAAAAAATTGGAAAACGTTTAACAGTTATCAAAATAGAGCAACACAACGGAAAAAAACGCATATTTTCATGTCACAGAAGTATTCATCGCTCTTATATATATTTACTTATGTTACGAAAATTTAGGTAATGCAGTTTAAGTTATTATTTTTTTTTTGTGTCCCTTGCTGTCATATATATCCTCCAAGCGTCTTGATTCCACCAATTTACGGCAATATTCGGGACCTATTTTGAACAATACATCCTGCAGCACCTGCTTTAAGACTACTTTTGAAGAAATATGGTTCTATCTAACTTTTAGCTTAAGATATGACTATAGATTTTTGATGGGATTTGTGTAGGGACTCTGTGGGGGAGCTTTTGACTATTTAGTGTTTAAAGTATTTATTTTAAGTGTATTAAATCCACATTTGTACTGCCAAGCAGTGTGTTTTGGGTAGTTATTTTGTTGAAACATAAATTGACCACGCTCAAATCCCATTTTAGAGGCAGTAACGGCCACATTTTTTATACTCTTTTCGAAGAAAATAGTATATTAAGTTTGTCCTGAAGTTTGTAACGCATAGAAGGAAGCGTCGGAGACCCCCAAAAGTTACTGCCAGTATGCTTAGAATGACAATACAAATTGATCTAGCCATGTCCGTCTGTCTGTCTGTCTGTCTGTCTGTCTGTATGTATGCAAACTAGTCCCTCAGTTTTTGAGCTATCGCGATAAAACTTTGCACAGACACTTATTATTTCAGGGGACAGCACATTGGTCGGAGCCGGCCGGATCGGACCACTATATCTTATAGCTGCCATACAACTCGAAGTCGGTTTTGGCCATATATCCCATGTTTATACTCTTTTCGAAGAAAATAGTATATTAAGTTTGTCCTGAAGTTTGTAACGCATAGAAGGAAGCGTCTGAGACCCCCAAAAGTTACTGCCAGTATGCTTAGAAAAACAAAACAAATTGATCTAGCCATGTCCGTCTGTCTGTCTGTCTGTCTGTCTGTCTGTCTGTCTGTCTGTCTGTCTGTCTGTCTGTCTGTCTGTCTGTCTGTATGTATGCAAACTAGTCCCTCAGTTTTTGAGCTATAGCGATAAAACTTTGCACAGACACTTATTATTCCAGGGGACAGCACATTGGTCGGAGCCGGCCGGATCGGACCACTATATCTTATAGCTGCCATACAACTCGAAGTCGGTTTTGGCCATATATCCCATGTTTTTTAATCTATCGCGATGAAACTTTGCACAGATACTTATTATTCAAAGAGACATCACATTGGTTGGAGCCGGCCGGATCGGATCACTATATCTTATAGCTGCTATACAACTGGCAACGAATTAAATATTCTTAGATTTTGGACAGCTTATGAAATTTCAGTGGTGCAGTTGGCAGAGTGAAAATTGCCTATAGGTTCGAAAAGAGTATAAAATCTTCGGCACGCCGAAGATAATCCTTCCCCACTTGTTTTTAATCTATCGCGATGAAACTTTGCACTGATACTTATTATTAAAAGAGACATCACATTGGTTGGAGCCGGCTGGACCGGATGACTATATCTTATAGCTGCCATACAACTCGAAGTCGGTTTTGGCCATATATCCCATGTTTTTTAATCTATCGCGATGAAACTTT
This sequence comes from Drosophila flavopinicola, assembly GCA_035042425.1. Classification (NCBI taxonomy): domain Eukaryota; kingdom Metazoa; phylum Arthropoda; class Insecta; order Diptera; family Drosophilidae; genus Drosophila; species Drosophila flavopinicola. Next base: position 80,956 of record JAWNLL010000110.1, read on the forward strand.
GCACAGATACTTATTATTCAAAGAGACATCACATTGGTTGGAGCCGGCCGGATCGGATCACTATACAACTGCTATACAACTGGCAATAAATTAAATATTCTTAGAACAAAAAAAATGTTACGCGACAAAACGATTTTGTACAGCTTATGAAATTTCAGTGGTGCAGTTGGCAGAGTGAAAATTGCCTATAGGTTCGAAAAGAGTATAAAATCTTCGGCACGCCGAAGATAATCCTTCCCCACTTGTTTTTTAATATGTTAAGATACACATTAGAGCTTATAATGCCATCAACAAAAACCAAATTGCCCATACCACGTGCAGACATATAGCCCCAAACCATCACTGAACCTCCACCGTGCTTTATAGTTGCTCTTGTATTTTTAGGATTAAACGCGTATCCAGGCTTACGCCATATAATGTGACGACTGCCAGAGCCAAAACTGTTGTATTTGCTCTAGCCGATGAATATGATAGTCTCCCAGAGTGAAAATGGTTGTATTTTGTAGCAATTATCAATAGATAATCTCTTTGTAAAATTTACAGTGGAATTTATAATTTTTTCTGAAGACTCGACCATGTATATCTTTTGATCGGAGCACCCTGCGGACAGTTTCATCACATACGCTTGTGTTGAGGGTTGTTTGGAGAATATCGTTAATTTTTGGAGCAGAAATATGTGGGTTATTCCTGTTTTCCTGTAGAACTTTCCTCTCCTCTCTGGCAGATAAAGACTTCGGACGTCCAGAACGCTGGATATTTTCCAATCTTCCACGATATTTCAAACGCTGTATAGCACTTCGGATAGTGGTAGGACTTCTGTCGAACATTTGGCAATAATAATTGGTAGATCGCCCTTCATTGTGAAGATATAATATTATTTTCTTCTCAACCACACTTAATTCCTTTCCCTTGACCATTTTGACGTACTAACAAAAGCTTTGATGGTCAAATTGAACACATTGAGCGAAAATCTTATCTACACAATATAAATGTGCAAAAAAAAACATAAAAAAACATGTACAAACATGCACAAGCTAAAATAATGGAAGAGGCAACAACCGCAATGAATACTTTTGTGACATGAAAATATGCGTTTTTTTCCGTTGTGTTGCTTTATTTTGATAACTGTTAAACGTTTACCAATTTTTTCTTTTGCATTGTCTTTCGTAAACATCATTCTACGAATGCTGTAAAAAAAAATATAGAAAAGTAGATGCTAAGATGGTGAAATACTTGGGTTTATGCTCCATATGCTTAGCAATGAATACTTTAGTGATTCACTGTATATTGATATTGATCAGTATCAACAGCCGCGTCGTTCTACCTATGTCCGTCTGTCCGTCCGTTCGTCCGTCTGTATGAACACGCAGATATCAGAGACTACAAGAGCTAGAGACTTCATATTTGGAATATAAGTTCTGGTAGTGCCGGGACAGTACAAGTTTGTTTCATTTTATCGATAACTCGTCCCGTTTAAACGTTAGCGATAAGTATTGATTTTAGGTAGGAAGGTATAAGAGCTAGAGGCCCCAAATTTGGCATGTATTATCTCGAATAGCATACACATGCATCAAATATTTCAGTTTTTGGATACCACCCCCCGATCCCCACAAAAGTTCAAAAAACGCATTTTTGAAGGTACGATCTTGCAATTTGGTTTTGTCACACATTTTATTGCCAATTGTATGCCATAAAAAAATTTCAATAAGATCGGACTATAAATACAGAAGTTATTTAAGATTTAACTTTCCATTGTTTGGGGCTTGGTGAAAAGCAAGCTAACTGCTTGAACCGCATGCACTGCTTGTACTGCTTGAATTGCGGCATGTGTGTGTTTAGATTAGTATGCATGATTATAAAGACTTGGTTCAGGCACCTGCTTTAAGACTACTTTTGAAGAAATATGGTTCCCTCTAAGTTTTAGCTTGAGATATGACTATAGATTCTTGATTCGACAAAATAACGACCCAAAACACACTGCTTGGCAGTAGAAAGGTGGATTTTATGCAGCACCAAATAATCAACGATTAAACGATTTCTAATTTTTTCATTTGCATTGCATTTTGTAAACATCATGCTACGAAAGCAGTAAAAAACAAGTAAGAGTGCTCTAGTCGGGAGTGCCCGACTACGAGATACCCTGAACCCAGTCCTTACAATCATTCATATTAATCTAAACACACACATGCTGCAGTACAAGCAGTACAAGCAGTGCAAGCGGTCTAAGCAGTTAGCTTGCTTTTCGCTGAGCCCCACATAATGGAAAGTTAAATCTTAAATAACTTCTGTGTTTATCGTCCGATCTTATTGAAATTTTTGGGGCAAACAATTGTCAATAATATGTGTGACCAAACCAAATTGCAAGGTCGTACCTTCAAAAATGCGTTTTTTTAACTTTTGGGGGGTTTGGGGGGTGGTATCCAAAAAGTGAAAAATTTGTTCATGTGTATGCTATTCGAGATTATACATGTCAAATTAGGGGCCTCTAGCTCTTATAACTTGTAAGTTATATCCAAAAAACGCTGGTCTAAAATCGAAATTTATCGATAACTTTTGAACGGGACGAGCTATCGATAAATTTTAATAAACTTGATCTGTCCCGGGATTAGGAGAACTTATGTTCCAAATATGAAGTCTCTAGCTCTTGTAGTCTCTGATATCTGTGTGTTCATACAGACAGACAGACGGACAGACGGACAGACGGACAGACGGACAGACGGACAGACAGACGGACATGGCCAGATCGACTCGGCTATTGATACTGATCAATAATATATATACTTTATATGGTCGGAGATGCTTCCTTATGCCTGTTACATACATTTGCACAAACCCATAATACCCTTTTTACCCATTTTTAATGGGTTCAGGGTATAACAAGTAAGAGTGCTCTAGTCGGGAGTGCCCGACTAGGAGATACCCTGAACCCAGCTCTGACATCCATTCATACTTGCCTAATAGTGTGCATACATACAGACACACACATACTGCAAGCTGTGCAAGCGGTTTAAGCAGTTAGCTTGCTTTTTCACTGAGCCCCACACAATGGAAAGTAAAATCTTAAATAACTTCTGTGTTTACTGTGCAATCTTTCGTAAATTTGTAGGACATAACATTGGCTATAAAATGTGTGACCAAACCAAATTGCAAGGTCATACCATCAAAAATGAGTTTTTTGAACTTTTGGGGGGTTTGGGGGTGGTATCCAAAAAGTGAAATATTTGTTACATGTGTATACTATTCGAGATTATACATGCCAAATTTGGGGCCTCTAGCTCTTATAACTTTTAAGTGAAGGCCCAAAAACGCTAGTCTGAAATGGAAATTTATCGGTAACATTTAAACGGGACGAGTTATCGATAAAATGAAACAAACTTGATCTGTCCCGGGCTTGCGAGAACTTATATTCCAAATATGAAGTCTCTAGCTCTTGTAGTCTCTGATATCCGCGTTATTTTCGGCATGCCGAGTATTTTATACTCTTTTCGAACCTTTAGACAATTTTCACTTTGTTAACTGCAGCACTTTCATTAGCCGTAAAAATTGATATCATAGGAATTTAAATTTTCTCTTGAAATATTAAATTTATTTCCAGTTGTATGGCAGCTATAAGATATAGTGGCCCGATCCGGCCGGCTCCGATCAATGTGATGTATGTTTTAATAAGTATTTGTGCAAAGTTTCATCGCGATAGCTTTAAAAACATGGGATTTATGGTCAAAACCGACTTCCAGTTGTATGACAGCTATGAGATACAGTGGTTCGATCCGGCCGGCACCGACCAATATGCTGTCCCTTTAAGTAATAAGTCTCTGTGCAAAGTTTGATCGCAATAGCTCAAAAACTGAGGGACGAGTTTGCATATATACATACAGACAGACGGACATGGCTAGATCAATTTGTTTTGTTTTTCTAAGCATACTGGCAGTAACTTTTGGGGGTCTCAGACGCTTCCTTCTATGCGTTACAAACTTCAGCACAAACTGAATATATTATTTTCTTCGAAAAGAGTATAAATATAAAAAAGTATTTGCTAAGATATACTTGCTAAGAATACTTGGATTATGCTCCATATGCTTAGCAATGGATACTTTAGTGAGTCACTGTATATTAAATTTTCCATTTGCTCAGCCAAGAAGAAGGTTAGCAATTGAGTTTGCGTATGTAAGCAGATAAGTAACTACATACACTTTGTCTATTAATTGTTTTGACATGGAAAAAAAATTACATTTTTCTATTTATTTTGCAAAAAAAAGTACCTTCTGTAAATATTTTAAATTTTCCAAATTTTTATAATGGTACACTAGCGTTTATAGAGTTAGTCACAAAAAAAAAATCAAGATCCGTTTAACTTAGTTTTATATTTTGAAAGTGGTCTAAGTTAACCGGATCTTGATATCCGCGTGTTCATACAGACAGACATACAGACGGACATGGCTAGATTGAATCGGCTGTTGATACTGATCAAGAATATATAAGATGCTTTCATATGCTTGTTACATACTTTCAGGGTATAAAAAAATAATGTATCGTCGTCAACATCGGCGCTTCGAGCAATTTGCCAACGCAGCTCGCAACGACACAGCGCCTTCAGGTGTGGCTACAGTACCGACATCGAACGTCACTGGTGATGCTGATGGGTGTGTAACGGCGAAGGCGCCACATTCGCATTGACCGTTAGTTTGGCGGATGAGTTCAGAAACGGTGTCAGCAGCTCCATCGGCAACGGGAAGATGATCGTCGAGTTCTTTTCAGCTGAAATGCTGTTTAGCGTTTGCAGATACCGCAGATGCAATGCAGACGGACTGGCCGAGATGATTTCCGAAGCCTCCTTTAGTGCTCGCGATGACTTCATCTCGCCCTCGGCGGCAATAACTTTGGCACGTGCCTCACGAGCTGCCTCTGCCTCGGCTGCCATTGCGCGTTGGAGCGCTGTAGGCAATGAGACGTCCTTGCTGAAATGGAAAGCATTGAACTCTCGATTAAATAATACCATATTATTAGACACCCTAATCTCTTTTTTGAGAAAAATTAAAAATAAATTTACTTTGCGTGTGAGACACCCTGCTAGTTACCAAACTTGATGTGGAGAGTTCCTGACTAGGAGATACCCTAAGCCCCTTAGATTCATTCATAGTTACTTATCTGTGAACATACTAGCAAAAAACAAGTGAGAACGTTGCAGTCGGGCGGAGCCGACTGCGTAATACTCTGATACCATTTTAAGAACAGCTGAAAGCAAGTGAACAGAACATTTTTGCTGGTGTTTGGGTGACCCGAAATCGGCCTTCCAAGTTTTTGGGGACTGGAGGGGCGTGGTCGATCTTAAGAGGGGGTGACCAGAAGTCTATTTTCCAAATTTGGCGATTTTAGCTTTAAAACGGTGGAAGATATACATTTTCGCGATTTTTGGGGCGGGAGGGGGCGTGGCCCCAAATTTTTTCCGATCTTTAGAGGGGGTGACAAGAAGTCTATCTTCCAATTTTGGTAACTCTAGCTCTAAAACTGTGGAAGATATAAACTTTCGCGATTTTTGGGGGCGGGAGGAGGCGTGGCCCCAAAAATTTTTTCCGATCTTTAGAGGGCGTGACAAGAAATCTATCTTATAAATTTGGTGACTCTAGCTCTAAAACTGTGGATGATATACATTTTCGCGATTTTTGGGGCGGGAGGGGGCGTGGCCCCAAATTTTTTTGACGATCTTTGGGGGGCTGACAATAAGTCTATCCTCCAATTTTGGTGACTCTAGCTCTAAAACCGTGGAAGATATACATTTTCGCGATTTTTGGGGGCGGGCGGGGCGTGGCCCCAAAATTTTTTGTCCGATCTTTAGAGGACTTGGCCAGAAGTCTACCCTCAAAGTTTGGTGGCCCTAGCTCTTAAAATGTGCGAGATATATACTTCCGTGTTTCGTGGGGGCGGGGTGGCTGGGGGGCGTTCTAGTGGGCGTGGCCGGAAAATCCAGGACGCAATCTTTTGGGCTGGTCAGCCCTAGTCTAAATTCCAAATTTTGGGACTCTAGCTTCAAAATTGCGGGAAATATACACGTGTTATCGAATTGTGCATTCATGTATATCGATTTTCGCGATTACGGGGGCGGGAGTGGGCGTGGCCGAAATTTTGTTTCTGTAATCTGTAGAGGACGTCACCAGTAATATATATTCCAAATATGGTGACTTTAGCTCTAAAACTTCGGGAGATATAAGCATTTCAAATTAATTTTGGAGGGGGGCTGGTGGGCGCAATAATGGGCGTGGCCGATTAACCTAGGATCCAATTTTTTCGGGAGGTCACCAGCAATATACCTACCAAATTTGATTACTCTAGCTTCAAAATTGTGGGAGTTATTCACGTTTAATCGATTTGTGATTTGAGGTGTATCGACATGTTATCGATTTGCCAGCCTCCCAGTGGGCGTGGCATAAATTTGGAATAAACTTGATCTGAAGCAGATAGCTATAATCATAACGCAAAAGATTTCAAGAGTCTATCTAATATCGTTTCGGAAATACGTGCGTTCATCCAGACAGACAGACGGACGGCCTGACGGACATTCGACAAAACCAATATACTATGAGTACCTTCGGTATCAGAGTATAAACACGCTGCATGCAGTGCATCAGTTAAATCATTGAATATCTCTATTGTCCGATTGTCATGAAATTAGAGCATAAAATTGGGAATAAAATGTGTTAACAAAGCAAATTGCATACCTTAACAAATTAGTGTGTTCCACTGGTGGTAGAGGCAGGGGAGGTCTTCAAAACGAAAAATATTTCCTACTGTTTTCGCACTTCTGCGCATTGGATTTTTTTTTTATATCCTGAACCCATTAAAAATGGGTAAAAAGGGTATTATGGTTTTGTGCAAAAGTATGTAACAGGCATAAGGAAGCATCTCCGACCATATAAAGTATATATATTCTTGATCAGTATCAACAGTCGAGTCGATTTAGCCATGTCCGTCTGTCTGTCTGTCCGTCCGTCCGTCCGTCCGTCCGTCCGTCTGTCTGTATGAACACGCGGATATCAGAGACTACAAGAGCTAGAGACTTCATATTTGGAATATAAGTTCTCGTAATGCCGGGACAGATCAAGTTTATTAAAATTTATCGATAACTCGTCCCGTTCAAAAGTTATCGATAAATTTCGATTTCAGACCAGCGTTTTTGGGCTATAACTTACAAGTTATAAGAGCTAGAGGCCCCTAATTTGGCATGTATAATCTCGAATAGCATACACATGTAACAAATTTTTCACTTTTTGGATACCTACCCCCAATCCCCCCAAAAATTCAAAAAACTCATTTTTGAAGGTATGACCTTGCAATTTGGTTTGGTCACACATTTTATAGCCAATGTTATGTCTTACAAATTTCAAAAAGATCGGACAATAAACACAGAAGTTATTTAAGATTTAACTTTCCATTGTGTGGGGCTCAGTGAAAAAAGCAAGATAACTGCTTAAACCGTTTTCACAGCTTGCAGTAATGTGTGGTGTGTTTGTTTGTATACACACTATTAGGCAAGTATGAATGGATGTCAGAACTGGGTTCAGGGTATCTCCTAGTCGGGCAGTCCCGACTAGAGCACTCTTACTTGTTTAAATATAAGCTTGTCTTGAAGTCTAATGTTATTTAGCTTACTGTGCTTGCTCAGGGAACGAATTCGCCTCGTGGGGAAGGATTATCTTCGGCGTGCCGAAGATTTTATACTCTTTTCGAACCTATAGGCAATTTTCACTCTACCAACTGCACCACTGAAATTTCATAAGCTGTACAATATCGTTTTGTCGCGTAACATTTAGTTTATACTCTTTTCGAAGAAAATAGTATATTAAGTTTGTCCTGTAGTTTGTAACGCATAGAAGGAAGCGTCGGAGACCCCCAAAAGTTACTGCCAGTATGCTTAGAATGACAATACAAATTGATCTAGCCATGTCCGTCTGTCTGTCTGTCTGTATGTATGCAAATTAGTCCCTCAGTTTTTGAGCTGTCGTGATAAAACTTTGCACAGAGACTTATTATTCAAGGGGACAGCACATTGGTCGGAGCCTGCCGGATCGGACCACTATATCTTATAGCTGCCATACAACTCGAAGTCGGTTTTGGCCATATATCCCATTCTTTAGAATCTATCGCAATGAAACTTTGCACTGATACTTATTATTCAAAAAGACATCACATTGGTTGGAGCCGGCTGGATCGGATCACTATATCTTATAGCTACCATACAATTTGAAGTCGGTTTTGGTCATAAATCCCATGTTTTACAAGCTATCGCGATAAAACTTTGTACAGATACCTATTATTCAAACATACATCACATTGGTCGGTGCCGACCGCATCGGATTACTATATCTTATAGCTGCCATAGAACTCGAAGTCGGTTTTGGCTATAAATCCGATGTTTTCAAAGCAATTGCTTTAAATTTCCTTGTACACTTGAACATCCTTATAACTCATCAATGGGTAAAATTGCAAAACGATTGAGTCATAAATAGCGAAGATATGCGTCATTAAATATTAAAACAAGTAAGAGTGCTCTAGTCGGGAGAGCCCGACTAGGAGATACCCTGAACCCAGTTCTGACATCCATTCATACTTGCCTAATAGTGTGCATACATACAAACACACACATACTGCAAGCTGTGCAAGCGGTTTACGCAGTTAGCTTGCTTTTTCACTGAGCCCCACACAATGGAAAGTAAAATCTTAAATAACTTGTGTTTACTGTCCGATCTTTCTAAACTTTGTAGGACATAACATTGGCTATAAAATGTGTGACCAAACCAAATTGCAAGGTCATACCTTCAAAAATGAGATTTTTGCACTTTTGGGGGGATTGGGGGTTGGTATCCAAAAAGTGAAATATTTGTTACATGTGTATGCTATTCGAGATTATACATGCCAAATTTGGGGCCTCTAGCTCTTATAACTTTTAAGTTAAGGCCCAAAAGCGCTAGTCTGAAATCGAAATTTATCGATAACATTTAAACGGGACGAGTTATCGATAAAATGAAATAAACTTGATCTGTCCCGGGATTACGAGAACTTATATTCCAAATATGAAGTCTCTAGCTCTTGTAGTCTCTGATATCCGCGTGTTCATACAGACAGACGGACGGACGGACGGACGGACGGACGGACGGACGGACAGACAGACAGACGGACATGGCTAAATCGACTCGACTGTTGATACTGATCAAGAATATATATACTTTATATGGTCGGAGATGCTTCCTTATGCCTGTTACATACTTTTGCACAAAACCATAATACCCTTTTTACCCATTTTTAATGGGTTCAGGGTATAAAAAGCAGATGTGTATGAGCAAACAAAACCAAGCGCAAGAAAGCTTTTAACAGTCTGCTCTACAAGCGATTTTGTCATTGATCATCAAAACGGTTTGTGGCGTAGGGGTAAGGTCCTGGGTTCGAGTATCAGTGGCGACTGGTCATTATACTCTTTTCGAAGAAAATAGTATATTAAGTTTGTGCTGAAGTTTGTAACGCATAGAAGGAAGCGTCTGAGACCCCCAAAAGTTACTGCCAGTATGCTTAGAAAAACAAAACAAATTGATCTAGCCATGTCCGTCTGTCTGTCTGTATGTATGCAAACTAGTCCCTCAGTTTTTGAGCTATCGCGATGCAACTTTGCACAGACACTTATTATTCAAGGGGACATCACATTGGTCGGAGCCGGCCGGATCGGACCACTATATCTTATAGCTGCCATACAACTTGAAGCTGGTTTTGGTCATAAATCCGATTTTTTCAAAGCTATCGCAATGAAACTTTGCACTGATACTTATTATTCAAAAAGACATCACATTGGTTGGAGCCGGCTGGATCGGATCACTATATCTTATAGCTGCCATACAACTCGAAGTCGGTTTTGGCCATATATCCCATGTTTTTAAAGCTATCGCGATACAACTGTGCAAGGATACCTATTATTCAAAGAGACATCACATTGGTTGGAGCCGGCTAGATCGGATCAATATATCTTATAGCTGCTGTACAACTGGCAATAAATTAAATATTCTTAGAAAAAAAAATGTTACGCGACAAAACGATATTGTACAGCTGATGAAATTTCAGTGGTGCAGTTGGCAGAGTGAAAATTGCCTATAGGTTCGAAAAGAGTATAAAATCTTCGGCACGCCGAAGATAATCCTTCCCCACTTGTTTTTTTTTGTTCTAAGAATATTTAATTCATTGCCAGTTGTATAGCAGCTATAAGATATAGTGATCCGATCCAGCCGGCTCCAACCAATGTGATGTCTCTTTGAATAATAGGTATCTGTGCACAGTTGTATCGCGATAGCTTTAAAAACATGGGATATATGGCCAAAACCGACTTCGAGTTGTATGGCAGCTATAAGATATAGTGATCCGATCCAGCCGGCTCCAACCAATGTGATGTCTTTTTGAATAATAAGTATCAGTGCAAAGTTTCATTGCGATAGATTCTAAAGAATGGGATATATGGCCAAAACCGACTTCGAGTTGTATGGCAGCTATAAGATATAGTGGTCCGATCTGGCCGGCTCCGACCAATGTGCTGTCCCCTGGAATAATAAGTGTCTGTGCAAAGTTTTATCGCGATAGCTCAAAAACAGAGGGACTAGTTTGCATACATACAGAGAGACAGACAGACAGACAGACATGGCTAGATCAATTTGTATTGTCATTCTAAGCATACTGGCAGTAACTTTTGGGGGTCTCCGACGCTTCCTTCTATGCGTTACAAACTTCAGGACAAACTTAATATACTATTTTCTTCGAAAAGAGTATAAACAAGTGGGGAAGGATTATCTTCGGCGTGCCGAAGATTTTATACTATTTTCGAACCTTGAGGCAATTTTCACTCTGCCAATTGCACCACCGAAATATTTAATGACGCATATCTTTGCTATTTATACGTCAATCGATTTGAAATTTGTTAAATTAATGAGATGTTCAAGTGTACAAGGATATTTAAGGCGATAGCTTTGAGAAACTGGAATATATGGCCAAAACCGACTTCCAGTTGTATGACAGCTATAAGATATAGTGGTCCGATCAGGCCGACTCTGACAAATGTGCTGTCTGTTTTGTCATCGATCATCAAAACTAATTGTGGCGCCCTGGCAAACGAAAGGTTCTGGTTCGATTCCTAGCGGCGACCAATAATTATTTTCATTTTTTCTTATCTGCTTTTCAAATATAAAATAACTGTAATCAAATTCATTTGCTACCAATGCCTTAGAACAAAAACTATACAACGCGAAAAAAACGATCAGTATAATTGAGTTTGTCAGCGCATTTCAAAACTGCTTGGTGGCGTAGGTATTAGAGTGCTGGATTGACAAACGGGAGTACACGGTTAAATCCCAGCCACGACTTATTACTTTTTATTTTTTTTCTAATTATATTTTTCAAATATATATCAAATAGCTTGAATTCAATAATTTAAAAGAAAAATTTAAATTCGTATGATACCAATTATTCGAGCAAAAAAATAAATGCCACTCGATAAAACGATTTTTTACTACTATTGAAATTTCAGTGGTGCAGTTGGCAGAGTGAAAATTGCCTAAAAAGTATAAAACCACGCCGAAGATAATCCTTTCCCACTTGTTTTAAATTGAGTTTCAATCAGTGTCGTGATGGGTAGTGTTGGACCATCATTTTTTTCCATTATGATATTAATGTTGTTTCTATTGCTGTTTAACGAAATTATTTATAACTAACCCAAGTAAAAATGGTTTTAAACCAACAGAAGTATTAAAGATAGGAGAACTTATATTCCAAATATGAAGTCTCTAGCTCTTAAAGTCTCTGATATCCGCGTGTTCATACAGACGGACGGACGGACAGACAGACGGATCAAGAATATATATATTATATACGGTCGGAGATGCTTCCTTATGCCTGTTACATACTTTTGCACAAAACCATTATACCCTTTTTACCCATTTTTAATGAGTTCAGGGTATAAAATTGTTTAAATTTGTACGGGTGTTCAAAAGTAAATCTTTGCGAAAAAAAATCTTATAATTCATATAAAGTAAAACCCTATTGACTGAAAGTGAACTATAGGAAATATCATCCGATTTGGAAAAAATTCTGTAGAAATAAAACAATCAAAAGCAAGTAAGAGTGCTAGTCGGGAGTGCCCGACTACGAAATACCCTGAACCCAGGCCTTACAATTATTCATACTAATCTAAACACACACATGCTGCAGTAGAAGCAGTACAAGCAGAGCAAGCGGTTTAAGCAGTTAGCTTGATTTTTCGCTGGGGCCCACCCAATGGAAAGTTAAATCTTGTATAACTTCTGTGTTTATTGTCCGATCTTATTGAAATTTTTGGGGCATACAAGGTCGTACCTTTTTTAACCTTTTGGGGGATTGGGGGGGTGGTACCCAAAAACTGAAATATTTGTTGCACGTGTATGCTATTCGAAATTATACATGCCATGGGGCCTCTAGCTCTTATAACTTTGAAGTTATGTCTCAAAACAGACACAGACAGACGGACAGACAGACAGACAGACTGGCAGACAGAAAGACAGGCAGACAGTCAGACAGACAGACAGGCAGACTTGCAGACAGGTAGACAAGCAGGCAGACAGACAGGCAGACAGACAGACAGCGGACAGACAGACAAGCTGTCAGGCAGACAGGCAGACACACAGGCAGACAGACCGACGGACATGGCTTGATCGACTCAGCTTTTGATACTGATCAATAATATATATACTTTATATGGATAGACAGACAGGCAGACAAACAGACAGACGGGCAGACAGACGAACATGGCTAGATCGACTCAGCTTTTGATACTGATCAATAATAAATATACTTTATATGTAGAGACAGGCAGACAGACAGGCAGACAGACGGACATGGCTAGATCGACTCAGCTTTTGATACTGATCAATAATATATATACTTTATATGGACAGACCGACAGGCAGACATGCAGACAGATAGGCAGACATACAGATAGGCAGACAGACGGACAGACAAACAGTCAGGCAGGCTGACAGGCAGCCAGACAGACAGACAGGCAGACAGGCAGACATGCAGACAGGCAGACAAGCAGAGAGGCAGACAGACAGGCAGACAAGCAGACAGGCAGTCTTGCAAACAGTCAGACAGACAGACTGGCAGACAGGTAGACAAGCAGGCAGAGAGGAAGACAGTCAGACAGACAGGCAGACAGACAGGCAGACGGACAGGCAGACAGACAGGCAGACGGACATGCCTTGATCGACTCAGCTTTTGATACTGATCAATAATATATATACTTTATATGGACAGACAGACAGGCCGACAAGCAGACAGGCAGACACGCATACAGGCAGACAGAGAGGCAGACAGACAGGCAGACATGCAGACAAGCAGAAAGGCAGACAGACACGCAGACAGACAGGCAGGCAGTCAGGCAGACAAGCAGACGGACAGTCTGACAGACATACAGTCAGTCAGGCAGACAAGCAGACAGACAGTCAGACAGACATACAGTCAGATAAGCAGGCAGACAGGAAGATAGACAGGCAGACAGACAGATAGACAGTCAGGCAGACAGACAGATAGGCAGACAGACAGGCAGACGGACATGGCTAGATCGACTCAGCTTTTGATACTGATCAATAATATATAAATATATATATACTTTATATGGAGAGACAGACAGGCAGACAAGCAGACAGACAGTCAGACAGACATACAGTCAGACAGGCAGACAAGCAGACAAGCAGACAGACATACAGTCAGACAAGCAGGCAGACAGTCAGATAGTCAGTCAGACAGACAGACAAACAGTCAGACAGATAGACAGGCTGACAGGCAGACGGACAGAAAGGTAGACATACAGACAGACAGGCAGACAGACAGGCAGACATGCGGACATGCAGACAGGCACAAAGACAGACAGTCAGACAGACAGACAAACAGTCAGACAGACAGTAAGACAGACAGACAGGCAGACAGGCAAACATACAGGCAGACAGGCAGCCAGACAGACAGAGAGGCAGACAGACAGACAGGCAGAC
>JAWNLL010000110.1:100000-168585 GCA_035042425.1 Drosophila flavopinicola
AGTCAGACAGACGGATAGGCTGACAATCAGACAGTTAGACAGACATACAGGCAGACATGCAGACAAGCAGACAAACAGACAGGCAGACAGACAGTCAGTCAGGCAGACAGACAGACAGACTGACAAACGGTCAGACAGACGGTCACGCTGACAGTCAGACAGTTAGACAGACATACAGGCGGACAGGCAGACAGACAGACAGTCAGACATACAGACATACAAACAGACGGGCAGACATGCAGTCATGCAGACAGGCAGGCAGACAGACAGACAGACAGACAGTCAGACGGTCAGACATACGGACAGACTGGCAGACAGACAGGCAGACAAGCAGACATGCAGACAGGCAGACAGAGAGGGAGACTAGCTGACAGGCAGACACGCAGAAGAACAAGCAGACAGGCAGGCAGACAGGCAGACAAGCAGACAGACAGACATTCGGATAGGCAGACAGACTTGCAGACAATCGGACATGCAGGCAGGCGGACAGACAGACAGGCCGGCAGACAGACAGTCAGACAGACAGACAGCCAGACAAGCACACAGTCAGATAGACAGACAGGCAGACAGACAGGCAGACATTCGGACATGCAGACAGGCAGACAGACAGACAGGCAGTCAGGCGGACAGGCAGACAGACAGGCAGTCAGACAGACAAACAGAGGGACAGAAAGTAAGACAGACAGACAAACAGTCAAACAAACAGACAGGCAGACAGTCAGTCAGGCAGACAGACAGACAGACTGACAGACAAACAATCAGACGGACAGACAGGCTGACAGGCAGACAGACAGACAGTCAGACGGTCAGACATACGAACAGACAGGCAGACATGCAGACAGACAGACATACAGACAGGCAGACAGAGAGGGAGACAAGCAGACACGCAGACAGTCAAACAGTCAGACAGGCTGACAGGCAGACAGACAGACAGGCAGACATGCAGGCAGACATACAGGCAGACATACATGCAGACAGGCAGCCAGACAGACAGGTAGACAGACAGCCAGGTAGACAGACAGACATGCAGACAGACAGTTAGATAGACAGACAGGTAGACAGATAGACATACAGGCAGCCAGACAGACAGACAGACAGACAGACAGTTAGATAGACAGACAGGCAGGCAGGCAGACAGACAGACAGGCAGACAAACAGTCAGACATACAGACAGACAGGCAGACATGCTAACAGACAGACAGACATACAGACAGACAAACAGGCAGACAGACAGACAAACAGACATACAGACATACAGACAGTCAGACAGACAGTCAGACAGACAGACAGTTAGACAGACAGACAGAAAGACAGACAGACATACAGCCAGACAGGCAGCCAGACAGATAGGCAGACAGACAGACAGAAAGACAGACAGGCAGAGAGACAGGCAGCCAGACAGACAGACAAGCAGGCAGATAGACAGACATACAGACAGACTGTTAGACAGGCAGACAGACAGACATACAGGCAGGCAGGCAGCCAGACAGAAAGGCAGACAGACAGACAGGCAGACAGACAGTCAGACAGACAGTCAGACAGACACTCATACAGTCAAACAGTCAGACAGACAGTAAGACAGACAGACAGGCAGACAGACAGACAGACAGGCAGACACACTGACAGGCAGCTAAGCAGACAGACAGACAAACAGGCAGACAGTCAGACCGACAGACAGGCAGACAAACAGGCAGCCAGACAGACAGACATACAGACAGGCAGACAAGCAGACAGGCAGACAGACAAGCAAACAGGCAGACAGACAGGCAGACAGTCGGACAGACATACAGGCAGACATGCAGACAGGTAGACAAGCAGTCAGACAGACAGTCAGACAGACCGACGGACATGGCTTTATCGACTTAACTTTTGATACTGATCAGTAATATAAATACTTCATATGGACAGGCAGACATACATGCAGACAGGTAGACGCACAGACATGCAGACAGGCAAACAGACAGACAGACAGACAGACAGACAGACAGACAAACAGACAAACAGTCAGACAAACAGACAGGCAGACAGACTGAGAAACGGTCAGACAGACGGTCAAGCTGACAGCCAGACAGTTAGACAGACATAAAGGCGGACAGGCAGACAGGCAGACAGGCAGACAGACAGACAGTCAGACATACAGACATACAGACATGCAGACAGGCAGACAGACAGACAGACTGTCATACAGGTGGACAGGCAGACAGACAGACAGTCAGACAGACAAACAGAGGAACAGACACTCAGACCGAGAAACAGACAGGCAGTCAGACAGACAGACAGACAGACAGGCACGCAGACAAGCAGACAAACAGTGGGACAGACAGTCAGACAGACAGGCAGACAGATAGGCAGACAAGCAGATAGACAGGCAGGCAGACAGGCAGACAAGCAGACAAGCAGACAGACTGACAGTCAGACAGACATACAGCCAGACAGGTAGACATGCAGACAGGTAGACAAGCAGGCAGACAGACAGGCAGACAGACAGGCAGACAAGCAGGCAGACAGACACGCAGACAGACAGACAAAAAGACAGACAGGTAGACAGACAGTCAGACAGGCAGACAGGCGGACAGGCAGACAGACAGACAGTTAGTCAGACAGACAAACAGAGGGACAGACAGTCAGAGAGACAGAGAGACAGACAAACAGTCAGACATACAGATATACAGACATACAAACAGACAGGCAGACATGCAGTCATGCACATAGGCAGACAGACAGACAAACATACAAACAGTCAGACTGACAAACAATCAGACAGTCAGACAGGCTGACAGGCAGACAGACAGACAGGCAGACAAGCAGACATGCAGACAGACAGACATACAGACAGACAGACAGGCAGACAGAGAGGGAGGCAAGCAGACAGCCAGGCAGACAGGCTGACAGACAGGCAGACAGTCAGACAGACAGACAGGTAGACAGGCAGACAAGCAGACAGACAGGCAGACAGACAGGCGGACAGACAGGCAGACAGAACGACGGACATGGCTTGATCAACTCAGCTTTTGATACTGATCAATAATATAAATACTTTATATGGACAGGCAGACAGATATGCAGACAGGTAGACGGGCAGACATGCAGACAGGCAAGCAGATAGAAGGGCAGGCCTGCAGACATGCAGACAGACAGTCAGACAAACAGACATACAGACAGACAGGCAGACATGCAGACAGGCAGACAGACAGGCGGACAGGCAGACAGACAGGCAGTCAGACAGACAAAAAGAGGGACAGACAGACGAACTGTCAGACAGATGGACAGTCAGACAGTTAGACAGACATACAGACAGCCATGCAGACAGGTAGACAAGCAGACATGCAGACAAACAGACAGGCAGACAGACAGACTAACAAACAGTCAGACAGACGGACAGGCTGAAAGTCAGACAGTTAGACAGACATACAGGTGGACAGGCAGACAGACAGACAGTCAGACATACAGATATGCAGACATACAAACAGACAGGCAGACAGACAGGCAGACAGACAGGCAGACAGACAGGCAGACAGACAGGCAGACAGACAGGCAGGCAGGCAGCCAGACAGTCAGACAGACAAACAATCAGACAGTCAGACTGACAGACAGGCTGACAGGCAGACAGTCAGACGGTCAGACATACGGACAGACAGGCAGACAGACAGGCAGACAAGCAGACATGCAGACAGACTTACATACAGACAGACATACAGGCAGACAGTCAAACAGTCAGACAGACAGACAGTCAGTCAGACAGACAGTCAGACAGTCAGTCAGACAGACAGTCAGACAGTCAGACATACAGACACACAGTTGGACAGACAGGCAGACAGACAGACAGGCAGACAGACAGGCAGACAGACAGGCAGACAGACAGACATACAGGCAGCCAGACAGACGGACAGGCAGACAGACAGACGGAAAGACAGGTATACAGACAGACAGGCAGACATACAGGCAGAGAGACAGTTAGATAGACAGGCAGTCAAACAGACAGGCAAACGAACAGGCATACGGGCATACGGGCAGACAGACAGACAGACAGGCAGAGAGATAGACCGACAGACAGGCAGTCAGAGATACAGACAGTCAGACTGACAGGCATACAGGCAGACGAAGAAGCAGGCATGCAGACAGATAGGCAGACAGACTTGCAGACAATCGGACATGCAGACACGCAGACAGACAGACAGCCAGACAAGTACACAGTCATTTAGACAGATAGGCAGACAGACAGGCAGACATGCAGACAAGCAGACAAACAGACAGGCAGACAGACAGTCAGTCAGGCAGACAGACAGACAGACTGACAAACGGTCAGACAGACGGTCACGCTGACAGTCAGACAGTTAGACAGACATACAGGCAAACGAACAGGCATACGGGCATACGGGCAGACAGACAGACAGACAGGCAGAGAGATAGACCGACAGACAGGCAGTCAGAGATACAGACAGTCAGACTGACAGGCATACAGGCAGACGAAGAAGCAGGCATGCAGACAGATAGGCAGACAGACTTGCAGACAATCGGACATGCAGACACGCAGACAGACAGACAGCCAGACAAGTACACAGTCATTTAGACAGATAGGCAGACAGACAGGCAGACATTCGGACAGGCAGACAGACAGACAGGCAGTCAGGCGGACAGGCAGACAGACAGGCAGTCAGACAGACAAACAGAGGGACAGACAGTCAGACAGACAGACAAACAGTCAGACAAACAGACAGGCAGACAGACTGACAAACGGTCAGACAGACGGTCAAGCTGACAGCCAGACAGTAAGCAGACATACAGGCGGACAGGCAGACAGGCAGACAGACAGACAGTCAGACATACAGACATACAGACATGCAGACAGGCAGACAGACAGACAGACTGTCATACAGGTGGACAGGCTGACAGACAGACAGTCAGACAGACAAACAGAGGGACAGACACTCAGACCGAGAAACAGACAGGCAGTCAGACAGACAGACAGGCTGACAGTCAGACAGTTAGACAGACATACAGATATACATGCAAACAGGTTGACAATCAGACAGGCAGACAGCCAGACCGACTGACAAACAGTCAGAGTGTCAGACAGACTGACAGGCAGACAGACAGACAGTCAGACAGACAGGCTGACAGACATGCCGACAGGCAGACAGACAGACAGACGAACAGTCAGACAGACAGACAGTCGGACATACAGACAGACAGACAGACAGGCAGACATGCAGACAGACAGACAGACAAACCGACAAACAGTCAGACAGACGGATAGGCTGACAATCAGACAGTTAGACAGACATACAGGCAGACATGCAGACAAGCAGACAAACAGACAGGCAGACAGACAGTCAGTCAGGCAGACAGACAGACAGACTGACAAACGGTCAGACAGACGGTCACGCTGACAGTCAGACAGTTAGACAGACATACAGGCGGACAGGCAGACAGACAGACAGTCAGACATACAGACATACAAACAGACGGGCAGACATGCAGTCATGCAGACAGGCAGGCAGACAGACAGACAGACAGACAGTCAGACGGTCAGACATACGGACAGACTGGCAGACAGACAGGCAGACAAGCAGACATGCAGACAGGCAGACAGAGAGGGAGACTAGCTGACAGGCAGACACGCAGAAGAACAAGCAGACAGGCAGGCAGACAGGCAGACAGGCAGACAAGCAGACAGACAGACATTCGGATAGGCAGACAGACTTGCAGACAATCGGACATGCAGGCAGGCGGACAGACAGACAGGCCGGCAGACAGACAGTCAGACAGACAGACAGCCAGACAAGCACACAGTCAGATAGACAGACAGGCAGACAGACAGGCAGACATTCGGACATGCAGACAGGCAGACAGACAGACAGGCAGTCAGGCGGACAGGCAGACAGACAGGCAGTCAGACAGACAAACAGAGGGACAGAAAGTAAGACAGACAGACAAACAGTCAAACAAACAGACAGGCAGACAGACAGTCAGTCAGGCAGACAGACAGACAGACTGACAGACAAACAATCAGACGGACAGACAGGCTGACAGGCAGACAGACAGACAGTCAGACGGTCAGACATACGAACAGACAGGCAGACATGCAGACAGACAGACATACAGACAGGCAGACAGAGAGGGAGACAAGCAGACACGCAGACAGTCAAACAGTCAGACAGGCTGACAGGCAGACAGACAGACAGGCAGACATTCAGGCAGACATACAGGCAGACATACATGCAGACAGGCAGCCAGACAGACAGGTAGACAGACAGCCAGGTAGACAGACAGACATGCAGACAGACAGTTAGATAGACAGACAGGTAGACAGATAGACATACAGGCAGCCAGACAGACAGACAGACAGACAGACAGTTAGATAGACAGACAGGCAGGCAGGCAGACAGACAGACAGGCAGACAAACAGTCAGACATACAGACAGACAGGCAGACATTCTAACAGACAGACAGACATACAGACAGACAAACAGGCAGACAGACAGACAAACAGACATACAGACATACAGACAGACAGGCAGACATGCAGAAAGGCATACAGACAGACAAACAGTCAGACTGACAGACATACAGACAGACAGGCAGACATGCAAACAGACAGACATACAGACAGACAGGCAAACATGCAGACAGGCAGACAGGCAGACAAACAGTCAGACAGACAGACATACAGACCGACAAACAATCAGAAGGTCAGACAGACAGACAGTCAGACATACAGACAGACTGGCAGACAGACAGGCAGGCAGACAGGCAGGCAAACATGCAGACAGGCAGACAAACAGACAAACAGTCAGACAGACAGACATACAGACATACAGACAGACAAACAATCAGAAAGTCAGACAGACAGACAGTCAGACATATAGACATATAGACAGAAAGGCAGCCAGACTGACAGTTAGACAGACGGACACGCAGCCAGACAGACAAAAAGACAGGCAGGTGGACAGACAGTCAGACAGGCAGACAGGCGGACAGGCAGACAGACAGAAAGTTAGTAAGACAGACAAGCAGAGGGACAGACAGTCAGAAAAACAGAGAGACAGACAAACAGTCAGACAGACAGACAGACAGGCTGACAGTCAGACAGTTAGACAGACATACAGATATACATGCAAACAGGTTGACAATCAGACAGCCAGACCGACTGACAAACAGTCAGAGTGTCAGACAGACTGACAGGCAGACAGACAGACAGTCAGACAGACAGGCTGACAGACATGCTGACAGGCAGACAGACAGACAGACGAACAGTCAGACAGACAGGCTGACAGACAGACAGACAGACAGTCGGACATACAGACAGACAGACAGACATGCAGCCATGCAGACAGACAGACAGACAAACAGTCAGACAGACGGATAGGCTGACAATCAGACAGTTAGACAGACATACAGGCAGACATGCAGACAAGCAGACAAACAGACAGGCAGACAGACAGTCAGTCAGGCAGACAGACAGACAGACTGACAAACGGTCAGACAGACGGTCACGCTGACAGTCAGACAGTTAGACAGACATACAGGCAAACGAACAGGCATACGGGCATACGGGCAGACAGACAGACAGACAGGCAGAGAGATAGACCGACAGACAGGCAGTCAGAGATACAGACAGTCAGACTGACAGGCATACAGGCAGACGAAGAAGCAGGCATGCAGACAGATAGGCAGACAGACTTGCAGACAATCGGACATGCAGACACGCAGACAGACAGACAGCCAGACAAGTACACAGTCATTTAGACAGATAGGCAGACAGACAGGCAGACATTCGGACAGGCAGACAGACAGACAGGCAGTCAGGCGGACAGGCAGACAGACAGGCAGTCAGACAGACAAACAGAGGGACAGACAGTCAGACAGACAGACAAACAGTCAGACAAACAGACAGACTGACAAACGGTCAGACAGACGGTCAAGCTGACAGCCAGACAGTAAGCAGACATACAGGCGGACAGGCAGACAGGCAGACAGACAGACAGTCAGACATACAGACATACAGACAGGCAGACAGACAGACAGACTGTCATACAGGTGGACAGGCTGACAGACAGACAGTCAGACAGACAAACAGAGGGACAGACACTCAGACCGAGAAACAGACAGGCAGTCAGACAGACAGACAGGCTGACAGTCAGACAGTTAGACAGACATACAGATATACATGCAAACAGGTTGACAATCAGACAGGCAGACAGCCAGACCGACTGACAAACAGTCAGAGTGTCAGACAGACTGACAGGCAGACAGACAGACAGACAGGCTGACAGACATGCCGACAGGCAGACAGACAGACAGACGAACTGTCAGACAGACAGGCTGACAGACAGACAGACAGACAGTCGGACATACAGACAGACAGGCAGACATGCAGACAGACAGACAGACAAACCGACAAACAGTCAGACAGACGGATAGGCTGACAATCAGACAGTTAGACAGACATACAGGCAGACATGCAGACAAGCAGACAAACAGACAGGCAGACAGACAGTCAGTCAGGCAGACAGACAGACAGACTGACAAACGGTCAGACAGACGGTCACGCTGACAGTCAGACAGTTAGACAGACATACAGGCGGACAGGCAGACAGACAGACAGTCAGACATACAGACATACAAACAGACGGGCAGACATGCAGTCATGCAGACAGGCAGGCAGACAGACAGACAGTCAGACGGTCAGACATACGGACAGACTGGCAGACAGACAGGCAGACAAGCAGACATGCAGACAGGCAGACAGAGAGGGAGACTAGCTGACAGGCAGACACGCAGAAGAACAAGCAGACAGGCAGGCAGACAGGAAGACAAGCAGACAGACAGACATTCGGATAGGCAGACAGACTTGCAGACAATCGGACATGCAGGCAGGCGGACAGACAGACAGGCCGGCAGACAGACAGTCAGACAGACAGACAAGCACACAGTCAGATAGACAGACAGGCAGACAGACAGGCAGACATTCGGACATGCAGACAGGCAGACAGACAGACAGGCAGTCAGGCGGACAGGCAGACAGACAGGCAGTCAGACAGGCAGTCAGACAGACAAACAGAGGGACAGAAAGTAAGACAGACAGACAAACAGTCAAACAAACAGACAGGCAGACAGACAGTCAGTCAGGCAGACAGACAGACAGACTGACAGACAAACAATCAGACGGACAGACAGGCTGACAGGCAGACAGACAGACAGTCAGACGGTCAGACATACGAACAGACAGGCAGACATGCAGACAGACAGACATACAGACAGGCAGACAGAGAGGGAGACAAGCAGACACGCAGACAGTCAAACAGTCAGACAGGCTGACAGGCAGACAGACAGACAGGCAGACATGCAGGCAGACATACAGGCAGACATACATGCAGACAGGCAGCCAGACAGACAGGTAGACAGACAGCCAGGTAGACAGACAGACATGCAGACAGACAGTTAGATAGACAGACAGGTAGACAGATAGACATACAGGCAGCCAGACAGACAGACAGACAGACAGACAGTTAGATAGACAGACAGGCAGGCAGGCAGACAGACAGACAGGCAGACAAACAGTCAGACATACAGACAGACAGGCAGACATGCTAACAGACAGACAGACATACAGACAGACAAACAGGCAGACAGACAGACAAACAGACATACAGACATACAGACAGACAGGCAGACATGCAGAAAGGCATACAGACAGACAAACAGTCAGACTGACAGACATACAGACAGACAGGCAGACATGCAAACAGACAGACATACAGACAGACAGGCAAACATGCAGACAGGCAGACAGGCAGACAAACAGTCAGACAGACAGACATACAGACCGACAAACAATCAGAAGGTCAGACAGACAGACAGTCAGACATACAGACAGACTGGCAGACAGACAGGCAGGCAGACAGGCAGGCAAACATGCAGACAGGCAGACAAACAGACAAACAGTCAGACAGACAGACATACAGACATACAGACAGACAAACAATCAGAAAGTCAGACAGACAGACAGTCAGACATATAGACATATAGACAGAAAGGCAGCCAGACTGACAGTTAGACAGACGGACACGCAGCCAGACAGACAAAAAGACAGGCAGGTGGACAGACAGTCAGACAGGCAGACAGGCGGACAGGCAGACAGACAGAAAGTTAGTAAGACAGACAAGCAGAGGGACAGACAGTCAGAAAAACAGAGAGACAGACAAACAGTCAGACAGACAGACAGACAGGCTGACAGTCAGACAGTTAGACAGACATACAGATATACATGCAAACAGGTTGACAATCAGACAGCCAGACCAACTGACAAACAGTCAGAGTGTCAGACAGACTGACAGGCAGACAGACAGACAGTCAGACAGACAGGCTGACAGACATGCTGACAGGCAGACAGACAGACAGACGAACAGTCAGACAGACAGGCTGACAGACAGACAGACAGACAGTCGGACATACAGACAGACAGACAGACATGCAGCCATGCAGACAGACAGACAGACAAACAGTCAGACAGACGGATAGGCTGACAATCAGACAGTTAGACAGACATACAGGCAGACATGCAGACAAGCAGACAAACAGACAGGCAGACAGACAGTCAGTCAGGCAGACAGACAGACAGACTGACAAACGGTCAGACAGACGGTCACGCTGACAGTCAGACAGTTAGACAGACATACAGGCAAACGAACAGGCATACGGGCATACGGGCAGACAGACAGACAGACAGGCAGAGAGATAGACCGACAGACAGGCAGTCAGAGATACAGACAGTCAGACTGACAGGCATACAGGCAGACGAAGAAGCAGGCATGCAGACAGATAGGCAGACAGACTTGCAGACAATCGGACATGCAGACACGCAGACAGACAGACAGCCAGACAAGTACACAGTCATTTAGACAGATAGGCAGACAGACAGGCAGACATTCGGACAGGCAGACAGACAGACAGGCAGTCAGGCGGACAGGCAGACAGACAGGCAGTCAGACAGACAAACAGAGGGACAGACAGTCAGACAGACAGACAAACAGTCAGACAAACAGACAGACTGACAAACGGTCAGACAGACGGTCAAGCTGACAGCCAGACAGTAAGCAGACATACAGGCGGACAGGCAGACAGGCAGACAGACAGACAGTCAGACATACAGACATACAGACAGGCAGACAGACAGACAGACTGTCATACAGGTGGACAGGCTGACAGACAGACAGTCAGACAGACAAACAGAGGGACAGACACTCAGACCGAGAAACAGACAGGCAGTCAGACAGACAGACAGGCTGACAGTCAGACAGTTAGACAGACATACAGATATACATGCAAACAGGTTGACAATCAGACAGGCAGACAGCCAGACCGACTGACAAACAGTCAGAGTGTCAGACAGACTGACAGGCAGACAGACAGACAGACAGGCTGACAGACATGCCGACAGGCAGACAGACAGACAGACGAACAGTCAGACAGACAGGCTGACAGACAGACAGACAGACAGTCGGACATACAGACAGACAGGCAGACATGCAGACAGACAGACAGACAAACCGACAAACAGTCAGACAGACGGATAGGCTGACAATCAGACAGTTAGACAGACATACAGGCAGACATGCAGACAAGCAGACAAACAGACAGGCAGACAGACAGTCAGTCAGGCAGACAGACAGACAGACTGACAAACGGTCAGACAGACGGTCACGCTGACAGTCAGACAGTTAGACAGACATACAGGCGGACAGGCAGACAGACAGACAGTCAGACATACAGACATACAAACAGACGGGCAGACATGCAGTCATGCAGACAGGCAGGCAGACAGACAGACAGTCAGACGGTCAGACATACGGACAGACTGGCAGACAGACAGGCAGACAAGCAGACATGCAGACAGGCAGACAGAGAGGGAGACTAGCTGACAGGCAGACACGCAGAAGAACAAGCAGACAGGCAGGCAGACAGGAAGACAAGCAGACAGACAGACATTCGGATAGGCAGACAGACTTGCAGACAATCGGACATGCAGGCAGGCGGACAGACAGACAGGCCGGCAGACAGACAGTCAGACAGACAGACAGCCAGACAAGCACACAGTCAGATAGACAGACAGGCAGACAGACAGGCAGACATTCGGACATGCAGACAGGCAGACAGACAGACAGGCAGTCAGGCGGACAGGCAGACAGACAGGCAGTCAGACAGACAAACAGAGGGACAGAAAGTAAGACAGACAGACAAACAGTCAAACAAACAGACAGGCAGACAGACAGTCAGTCAGGCAGACAGACAGACAGACTGACAGACAAACAATCAGACGGACAGACAGGCTGACAGGCAGACAGACAGACAGTCAGACGGTCAGACATACGAACAGACAGGCAGACATGCAGACAGATAGACATACAGACAGGCAGACAGAGAGGGAGACAAGCAGACACGCAGACAGTCAAACAGTCAGACAGGCTGACAGGCAGACAGACAGACAGGCAGACATGCAGGCAGACATACAGGCAGACATACATGCAGACAGGCAGCCAGACAGACAGGTAGACAGACAGCCAGGTAGACAGACAGACATGCAGACAGACAGTTAGATAGACAGACAGGTAGACAGATAGACATACAGGCAGCCAGACAGACAGACAGGCAGACAGACAGACAGTTAGATAGACAGACAGGCAGGCAGGCAGACAGACAGACAGGCAGACAAACAGTCAGACATACAGACAGACAGGCAGACATGCTAACAGACAGACAGACATACAGACAGACAAACAGGCAGACAGACAGACAAACAGACATACAGACATACAGACAGACAGGCAGACATGCAGAAAGGCATACAGACAGACAAACAGTCAGACTGACAGACATACAGACAGACAGGCAGACATGCAAACAGACAGACATACAGACAGACAGGCAAACATGCAGACAGGCAGACAGGCAGACAAACAGTCAGACAGACAGACATACAGACCGACAAACAATCAGAAGGTCAGACAGACAGACAGTCAGACATACAGACAGACTGGCAGACAGACAGGCAGGCAGACAGGCAGGCAAACATGCAGACAGGCAGACAAACAGACAAACAGTCAGACAGACAGACATACAGACATACAGACAGACAAACAATCAGAAAGTCAGACAGACAGACAGTCAGACATATAGACATATAGACAGAAAGGCAGCCAGACTGACAGTTAGACAGACGGACACGCAGCCAGACAGACAAAAAGACAGGCAGGTGGACAGACAGTCAACAGGCAGACAGGCGGACAGGCAGACAGACAGAAAGTTAGTAAGACAGACAAGCAGAGGGACAGACAGTCAGAAAAACAGAGAGACAGACAAACAGTCAGACAGACAGACAGACAGGCTGACAGTCAGACAGTTAGACAGACATACAGATATACATGCAAACAGGTTGACAATCAGACAGCCAGACCGACTGACAAACAGTCAGAGTGTCAGACAGACTGACAGGCAGACAGACAGACAGTCAGACAGACAGGCTGACAGACATGCTGACAGGCAGACAGACAGACAGACGAACAGTCAGACAGACAGGCTGACAGACAGACAGACAGACAGTCGGACATACAGACAGACAGACAGACATGCAGCCATGCAGACAGACAGACAGACAAACAGTCAGACAGACGGATAGGCTGACAATCAGACAGTTAGACAGACATACAGGCAGACATGCAGACAAGCAGACAAACAGACAGGCAGACAGACAGTCAGTCAGGCAGACAGACAGACAGACTGACAAACGGTCAGACAGACGGTCACGCTGACAGTCAGACAGTTAGACAGACATACAGGCGGACAGGCAGACAGACAGACAGTCAGACATACAGACATACAAACAGACGGGCAGACATGCAGTCATGCAGACAGGCAGGCAGACAGACAGACAGTCAGACGGTCAGACATACGGACAGACTGGCAGACAGACAGGCAGACAAGCAGACATGCAGACAGGCAGACAGAGAGGGAGACTAGCAGACAGGCAGACACGCAGAAGAACAAGCAGACAGGCAGGCAGACAGGCAGACAAGCAGACAGACAGACATTCGGATAGACATACAGGCAGACAGTCAAGCAGTCAGACAGGCTGACAGGCAGACAGACAGACAGGTAGACAAGCAGACAGACAGGCAGACAGACCGACGGACATGGCAGACAGACAGACAGACAGACAGTTAGATAGACAGACAGGCAGACAGATAGACATACAGGCAGCCAGACAGACAGACCGACAGGCAGCCAGACAGGCAGACAGACAGACAGGTAGAGAGACAGACAGGCAGACATACAGGCAGACAGGCTGCCAGACAGACAGGTAGACAGACAGACAGACAGTTAGATAGACAGACAGATAGACATACAGGCAGCCAGACAGGCAGACAGACAGACAGGTAGACAGACAGACAGGCAGACAGACATACAGAAACACAGTTAGACAGACAGACAGGCAGACATACAGGCAGACAGGCAGCCAGACAGACAGGCAGCCAGACAGACAGGTAGACAGACAGACAGGCAGATAAGCAGAGAGGCAGACGCACATACAGACAGGCAGACAGACAGGCAGACAGACAGGCGGACAGACAGGCAGACAGACCGACGGACATGGCTTGATCGACTCAGCTTTTGATACTGATCAATAATATAAATACTTTATATGGACAGGCAGACAGATATGCAGACAGGTAGACGGGCAGACATGCAGACAGGCAAGCAGATAGAAGGGCAGGCCTGCAGACATGCAGACAGACAGTCAGACAAACAGACATACAGACAGACATGCAGACAGGCAGACAGACAGGCATACAGACATACAAACAGACAGGCAGACATGCATTCATGCACATAGGCAGACAGACAGACAAACATACAAACAGTCAGACAGACAGACAGGCAGACAGACAGGCAGGCAGCCAGACAGTCAGAAAGACAAACAATCACAGTCAGACAGACAGACAGGCTGACAGGCAGACAGGTAGACAAGCAGACAGGCAGACAAACAGACAGGCAGACAGACAGTCAGGCAGACAGACAGACAGACTAACAAACAGTCAGACAGACAGACAGGCTGACAGACATGCCGACAGGCAGACAGACAGACAGACGAACAGTCAGACAGACAGGCTGACAGGCTGACAGACAGACAGACAGACAGTCGGACATACAGACAGACAGGCAGACATGCAGACAGACAGACAGACAGACTAACAAACAGTCAGACAGACGGACAGACGAACTGTCAGACAGATGGACAGTCAGACAGTTAGACAGACATACAGGCAGCCATGCAGACAGGTAGACAAGCAGACAGGCAGACAAACAGACAGGCAGACAGACAGACAGACTAACAAACAGTCAGACAGACGGACAGGCTGACAGTCAGACAAATAGACAGACATACAGGTGGACAGGCAGACAGACAGACAGTCAGACATACAGACATACAAACAGACAGGCAGACATGCATTCATGCACATAGGCAGACAGACAGACAAACATACAAACAGTCAGACAGACAGACAGGCAGACAGACAGGCAGGCAGCCAGACAGTCAGAAAGACAAACAATCACAGTCAGACAGACAGACAGGCTGACAGGCAGACAGGTAGACAAGCAGACAGGCAGACAAACAGACAGGCAGACAGACAGTCAGGCAGACAGACAGACAGACTAACAAACAGTCAGACAGACAGACAGGCTGACAGACATGCCGACAGGCAGACAGACAGACAGACGAACAGTCAGACAGACAGGCTGACAGGCTGACAGACAGACAGACAGACAGTCGGACATACAGACAGACAGACAGACAGGCAGACATGCAGACAGACAGACAGACAGACTAACAAACAGTCAGACAGACGGACAGACGAACTGTCAGACAGATGGACAGTCAGACAGTTAGACAGACATACAGGCAGCCATGCAGACAGGTAGACAAGCAGACAGGCAGACAAACAGACAGGCAGACAGACAGACAGACTAACAAACAGTCAGACAGACGGACAGGCTGACAGTCAGACAAATAGACAGACATACAGGTGGACAGGCAGACAGACAGACAGTCAGACATACAGACATACAAACAGACAGGCAGACATGCATTCATGCACATAGGCAGACAGACAGACAAACATACAAACAGT
The DNA here is from genome assembly GCA_035042425.1 of Drosophila flavopinicola. Classification (NCBI taxonomy): domain Eukaryota; kingdom Metazoa; phylum Arthropoda; class Insecta; order Diptera; family Drosophilidae; genus Drosophila; species Drosophila flavopinicola. Next base: position 116,191 of record JAWNLL010000110.1, read on the forward strand.
CAGACAGACAGACAGGCAGACAGACAGGCAGGCAGCCAGACAGTCAGAAAGACAAACAATCACAGTCAGACAGACAGACAGGCTGACAGGCAGACAGGTAGACAAGCAGACAGGCAGACAAACAGACAGGCAGACAGACAGTCAGGCAGACAGACAGACAGACTAACAAACAGTCAGACAGACAGACAGGCTGACAGACATGCCGACAGGCAGACAGACAGACAGACGAACAGTCAGACAGACAGGCTGACAGGCTGACAGACAGACAGTCGGACATACAGACAGACAGACAGACAGGCAGACATGCAGACAGACAGACAGACAGACTAACAAACAGTCAGACAGACGGACAGACGAACTGTCAGACAGATGGACAGTCAGACAGTTAGACAGACATACAGGCAGCCATGCAGACAGGTAGACAAGCAGACAGGCAGACAAACAGACAGGCAGACAGACAGACAGACTAACAAACAGTCAGACAGACGGACAGACAGACAGATAAACAGTCAGACAGGCAGACAAACAGACAGGCAAACGAACAGGCATACGGGCATACGGGCAGACAGACAGACAGGCAGAGAGATAGACCGACAGACAGGCAGTCAGACATACAGACAGGCAGACTGTCAGGCATACAGGCAGACAAAGAGGCAGGCATGCAGACAGATAGGCAGACAGACTTGCAGACAATCGGACATGCAGACACGCAGACAGACAGACAGCCAGACAAGCACACAGTCAGATAGACAGACAGGCAGACAGACAGACAGGCAGTCAGGCGGACAGGCAGACAGACAGGCAGTCAGACAGACAAACAGAGGGACAGACAGTCAGACAGACAGACAAACAGACAAACAGTCAGACAAACAGACAGGCAGACAGACAGTCAGGCAGACAGACAGACAGACTGACAAACGGTCAGACAGACGGTCAAGCTGACAGCCAGACAGTTAGACAGACATACAGGCGGACAGGCAGACAGGCAGACAGACAGACAGTCAGACATACAGACATACAGACATACAGACATGCAGACATGCAGACAGGCAGACAGACAGACAGACTGTCATACAGGTGGACAGGAAGACAGACAGACAAACAGAGGGATAGACACTCAGACCGAGAAACAGACAGGCAGTCAGACAGACAGACAGGCACGCTGACAAGCAGACAAACAGTGGGACAGACAGTCAGACAGACAGGCAGACAGAGAGGCAGACAAGCAGATAGACAGGCAGGCAGACAAGCAGACAAGCAGACAGACTGACAGTCAGACAGACATACAGCCAGACAGGTATACATGCAGACAGGTAGACAAGCAGGCAGACAGACAAGCAGGCAGACAGACACGCAGACAGACAGACAAAAAGGCAGACAGGTAGACAGACAGTCAGACAGGCAGACAGGCGGACAGGCAGACAGACAGACAGTTAGTCAGACAGACAAACAGAGGCACAGACAGTCAGAGAGACAGAGAGACAGACAAACAGTCAGACAGACAGACAGACGGGCTGACAGTCAGACAGTTAGACAGACATACAGGCAGACATGCAGACAGGTTGACAAGCAGACAGACAGACAGCCAGACCGACTGAAAACAGTCAGAGTGTCAGACAGACTGACAGGCAGACAGACAGACAGTCAGACAGACTGGCTGACAGACATGCCGACAGGCAGACAGATAGACAGACAAACAGACAAACAGTCAGACAGACAGGCAAACGAACAGGCATACGGGCATACGGGCAGACAGACAGGCAGAGAGATAGACCGACAGACAGGCAGTCAGACATACAGACAGGCAGACTGTCAGGCATACAGGCAGACAAAGAGGCAGGCATGCAGACAGATAGGCAGACAGACTTGCAGACAATCGGACATGCAGACACGCAGACAGACAGACAGCCAGACAAGCACACAGTCAGATAGACAGACAGGCAGACAGACAGGCAGACATTCGGACATGCAGACAGGCAGACAGACAGGCAGTCAGGCGGACAGGCAGACAGACAGGCAGTCAGACAGACAAACAGAGGGACAGACAAACAGACAAACAGTCAGACAAACAGACAGGCAGACAGACAGTCAGTCAGGCAGACAGACAGACAGACTGACAAACGGTCAGACAGACGGTCAAGCTGACAGCCAGACAGTTAGACAGACATACAGGCGGACAGGCAGACAGGCAGACAGACAGTCAGACATACAGACATACAGACATGCAGACATGCAGACAGGCAGACAGACAGACAGACTGTCATACAGGTGGACAGGCAGACAGACAGACAGTCAGACAGACAAACAGAGGGATAGACACTCAGACCGAGAAACAGACAGGCAGTCAGACAGACAGACAGGCACGCAGACAAGCAGACAAACAGTGGGACAGACAGTCAGACAGACAGGCAGACAGAGAGGCAGACAAGCAGATAGACAGGCAGGCAGACTAGCAGACAAGCAGACAGACTGACAGTCAGACAGACATACAGCCAGACAGGTAGACAAGCAGGCAGACAGACAGGCAGACAGACAGGCAGACAGACAGGCAGACAAGCAGGCAGACAGACACGCAGACAGACAGACAAAAAGACAGACAGGTAGACAGACAGTCAGACAGGCAGACAGGCAGACAGGCAGACAGACAGACAGTTAGTCAGACAGACAAACAGAGGCACAGACAGTCAGAGAGACAGAGAGACAGACAAACAGTCAGACAGACAGACAGACGGGCTGACAGTCAGACAGTTAGACAGACATACAGGCAGACATGCAGACAGGTTGACAAGCAGACAGACAGACAGCCAGACCGACTGAAAACAGTCAGAGTGTCAGACAGACTGACAGGCAGACAGGCAGACAGTCAGACAGACAGGCTGACAGACATGCCGACAGGCAGACAGATAGACAGACAAACAGTCAGACAGACAGGCTGACAGGCAGACAGACAGACAGTCGGACATACAGAAAGACAGGCAGACATGCAGACAGGCAGACAGACAGACAAACAGACAAACAGTCAGACAGACAGACAGACAGACAAACAGTCAGACAGGCAGACAAACAGACAGGCAAACGGACAGGCATACGGGCAGACAGACAGACAGACAGGCAGAGAGATAGACCGACAGACAGGCAGTCAGACAGGCTGACAGACATGCTGACAGGCAGACAGACAAACACACACACAGTCAGACAGGCAGACTGACAGACATACAGGCAGACAAAGAGGCAGGCTTGCAGACAGATAGGCAGACAGACTTGCAGACAATCGGACATGCAGGCAGGCGGACAGACAGACAGGCCGGCAGACAGACAGTCAGACAGACAGACAGCCAGACAAGCACACAGTCAGATAGACAGACAGGCAGACATTCGGACATGCAGACAGGCAGACAGACAGATAGGCAGTCAGGCGGACAGGCAGACAGACAGGCAGTCAGACAGACATACAGGTGGACAGACAAACAGACAAACAGTCAGACAAACAGACAGGCAGACAGACAGTCAGTCAGGCAGACATACAGACATACAAACAGACAGGCAGACATGCAGTCATGCAGACAGGCAGACAGGAAGACAGACAGACAAACAGTCAGACATGCAGACAGCCAGACAGACAGTCAGAGATGCAGACAGGCAGACAGACACACAAACAGTCAGACATACAGACAGACAGACAAACAATCAGACAGTCAGACAGCCAGACTGACAGACAGACTGGCAGACAGACAGACAGTCAGACATATAGACAGACTGGCAGACAGACAGGCAGACAGGCTGACATGCAGACAGGCAGACAGACAGACATACAGACAGACAGTCAGACAGACAAACAGGGGGACAGACAGTCAGAGAGACTGAGAGACAGACAAACAGTCAGACAGACAGACAGGCTGACAGAGAGAGAGACAAGCAGACAGACAAGCAGACAGGCAGGCAGACAGGCAGTCAAGCAGACAGACAGAAAGTCAAACAGACATACAGGCAGACAGTCAGACAGGCTGACAGGCTGACAGGCACACAGACAGAAAGACAGACAGAGAGACAGACAGACATACAGACAGACAGACAGGCAGACAGAGAGGGAGACAAGCAGACACGCAGACAGACAAGCAGACAGGCAGACAAGGAGACAGACAGACAGACAGACAGTTAGACAGACAGACACGCAGACAGACAGACAAAAAGACAGACAGACAGTTAGTCAGACAGACAAACAGAGGGACAGACAGTCAGAGAGACAGACAAACAGTCAGACAGACAGACAGGCTGACAGTCATACAGTTAGACAGACATACAGGCAGACATGCAGACAGGTAGACAAGCAGACAGGCAGACAGACAGACAGCCAGACAGACTGACAAACAGTCAGAGTGTCAGACAGACTGACAGGCAGACAGACAGGCAGATAGACAGAAAGACAAACAGTCAGACAGGATGACAGGCACACAGAGAGACAGACAGAATTACAGTCAGGCAGACAGAGAGGGAGACAAGCAGACCGGCAGACAGACAAGCAGACAGGCAGGCAGACATGCAGACAAGCAGACAGTCAAACAGTCAGACAGGCTGACAGGCAGACAGACAGACAGTCAGTCAGTCAGACATACAGAAACACAGTTAGACAGACAGACAGGCAGACAGACAGGCAGACAGGCAGTCAGACAGACAGGTAGACAGACAGACAGACAGTCAAACAGTCAGACAGGTTGACAGGCAGACAGACAGACAGTCAGTCAGTCAGACAGTCAGACATACAGAAACACAGTTAGACAGACAGGCAGACAGACAGGCAGACATACAGGCAGACAGGCAGCCAGACAGACAGGTAGACAGACAGACAGGCAGACAGACAGACAGTTAGATAGACAGACAGGCAGACAGACAAGCAGACAGACAGACAGTCAGACAGACATACAGGCAGACAGTCAAACAGTCAGACAGGCTGACAGGCAGACAGACAGACAGTCAGTCAGTCAGACATACAGAAACACAGTTAGACAGACAGACAGGCAGACAGACAGACAGTAAGATAGACAGACAGTAAGATAGACAGACAGGCCAGACAGACAGACAGACAGACAGACAGGCAGACAGACACTTAGATAGACAGGCAGACAGACAGACAGACATACAGGCAGACAGGCAGACAGTAAGATAGACAGACAGGCCAGACAGGCAGACAGACAGGCAGACAGACCGACGGACATGGCTTGATCGACTCAGCTTTTGATACTGATCAATAATATATATACCTTATATGGACAGACAGGCAGACAGTCAGGCAGACAGACGGACAGGCACACAGACAGACAGTCAGTTAGACAGGCAGACAGGCAGGCAGGCAGACAAGCAGACAGGCAGACAAACAGACAGACAAACAGACAAGCAGACAGGCAGGCAGCCTGGCAGACACGCAAACAAGCAGACAGACAGACAGACAGACAGAAAGTCAGACGGACATACAGGCAGACAGGTAGACAAGCAGACAGACTGACGGACATGGCTAGATCGGACTCAGCTTTTGATACTGATCAAAAATATATATACCTTATATGGACAGGCAGACCGACAGGCAGCCAGACATACAGACAGACAGGCAGTCATGCAGACAGACAGACAGACAGACCTGGCTATATCGACTCAGCTGTTGATACTGATCAATAATATTTAGACTTTATATGGTCAGAGATGTAGGATGCTTCCTTATGCCTGTTACATACTTTTGCACAACTTCATAATACCCTTTTTACCCATTTTAATGGGTTCAGGGTATAAAAATTCAACCAACAACAAGAGTGCTCTGGTCGGGAGTGCCCGGCTAGGAGATACCCTGAACATAGTCCTTACATTTATACTAATATATCATTATGTTTACATACATGTAATGGAAAGTAAAATCTTAAAAAACTTCTGTGTTTATTGTCCGATCTTATTTAAAATTGCGTTTTGTGAACTTTTGGGGGGTTTGGGGGGTATCCAAAAAGTGAAATATTTGTTACATGTGTATGCTATTCGAGACTATACATGCCAAATTTGGGGCCTCTAGCTCTTACAACTTTGAAGTTATGTCCCAAAAACGCTAGTCTGAAATTTATCGATAACTGTTAAACGGTACGAGTTATCGATAAAATGAAATAAGCTTGATCAGTCCCGGGATTAGGAGAACTTATGTTCCAAATATGAAGTCTCTAGCTCTTGTAGTCTCTGATATCCGTGTGTTCATACAGACAGACGGACAGACTTCCTTATGCCTGTTACATACTTTTGCACAAAACCATAATACCTTTTGTACCCATTTTTAATGGGTTCAGAACTCGAGACACTAATGTTGTCAGTTACACTTGCAAAGATTACAATTATAAACCTCGCTATTCTTGATTTTAAAGGTTTAGAAAAAATATTAAATGAGCACTCTACAAGTATAACAGTAACCGATTTCATTGAAGTACAATATGTTAATGTTTTATTAGATCATTATTGTTTACATTTTATAATCAAATATCCAGACCCTAGCTTAGTTTGTAAAAAGATAACTCTATTCCCTGTTCAACACAACGGCACAACACTTCATTTCGCTGAAAGCAACAACGCTGCAGACTAGCGATAAAATCCTGCCAGTCGGAAACTGCACGGCCACTCTCACGTCAATATTCTGCAAGGAGTTATAATTTATGACATGTGCGCAACAACTACACTCCGGCGACACGGCGTATTGCAACACGTCCCAGTCAGCTAGAACCATTAGAGGACGTCAACGACGGGATCATCATAATGAACGAGGCAACTGCTACAGTACAAATTGGTAAAAGCACAGATAAAACCATTTATTGCATGCTCCTGCTGGCATTCGATGACGAAGTCATGAATAATATCGTCAGAAGTCACCCCGGCTCAGCATCATCGACGCTCCTCAAGAAATTTTGAGCCTGCCATACCTACAAGGGCTGAGAATAGAAAATCTGCGATATATCGGCGACATGGAAAGAAAATTGACAACAAAGCCTGCAATGTTCAGTGCATCCATAATTTTCATCCTAGCTATTGGACTCTTAACCGTACGATTGCAGCAACGTAGTCGCTCGTCGACAATAATGTTGAGCTCAGCGTTCCCACGGACAAAGTGCTGCATCAGCAGATATAGGTCACGGGGCTAGCTTACCTATACGAATATTTCGGTACTTAGATTTAGTTTGATTCTGAATAAAGAAACGGTCGGTCCTAAAACAAACGAAGACTTTCCTTTAACTAAGTGCCTAGCTCACAAGTTAGGAAGATACTAAAGTTTAACTTACATGCATACAAAAGACACACATACTGAAAGCAGTTAAAACGGTTAGCTTGCTTCTTATTTGAGCCCCGCACTATGGAAAGTAGATCTTAAATAACTTCTGTGTTTATTGTCCGATCTTATTGAAATATTTTAGACATAAAATTGGCAATAAGATGTATGAACAACCCAAATTGCAAGGTCATATCTCTAAACAAGTAAGAGTGCTCTAGTCGGGAGTGCCCGACTGTGTTTATTGTCCGATCTTTCTGAAATTTGTAGGCTATAAAATGTGTGACCAATCAAAATTGCAAGGTCGTACCCTCAAAAATTTGGGGAAATTGGGGGGTGGTATCCCAAAAGTGAAATATTTGTTACATGTGTACGCTATTCGAGATTATACATGCCAAATTTGGGGCCTCTAGCTCTTATAACTTGTAAGTTATAGCCCAAAAACGCTAGTCAGAAATCTAAATTTATCGATAACTTTTGAATGGGTCGAGTTATCGATAAAATGAAATAAACTTGATCTGTCCCGGCACTACAAGAACTTATGTTCTCTAGCTCTTATAGTCTCTGAGATCCGCGTGTTCCTACAGACAGACGGACAGACAGACAGACGGACATGGCTAAATCGACTCGGCTGTTGATACTGATCATGAATATATATATTTTATATGGTCGGATATGCTTCCTTATGCCATGTTACATACTTATGCACAAAACTATAATACCCTTTTCACCCAATTTTAATGGGTTCAGGGTATAAAAATGGTATGAAAAAAGGAAAATATTTTACACATGTGCATTTTCATTTGTTGCTCGATTTGGCTAGGGTGGTAGTGGGTGAGTGCCTAAGAGTTGCGTCCCTAAGCGCCTTTGTGTAGGTACATATGCACATAAGAAGCCTGTTTGCTGCTGTATGGTATGGAAAAAAAATGTTGGTACTATTTATATGTAAATGGGGAGTTATTCAAAGATATTCGTTGAAGAATTGAAGACTTACATTTCGACACGCTCCACTTTGACACCCCAGGGATCGGTAGCCTCGTCGAGGGACATTTGCATGGTGTGCGAGATGGCTTCGCGTTCGGTGAGCAATTCGGAGAGGTTGCGTGTGCCGAGGACGTTGCGAAGTGTGGTGGCAGCTAGAAGGCGTGTAGAGTGGCTGTAGTTGGATACCTGGATGACGGCCTTGAGGGGATCACTGATGCGATAGTAGACGACTGCGTCGACGGTGACCGTCACCGAATCCTTAGACAGCACCTCCTGTGGCGGCACATCAAACGAGACTGTGCGCAAGTCTACCGGATAATAGTCATCCACGCAGGGCAGCACAAAAAAGACGCCCGGTCCGCGGGCCCCCCCACTGCGCAAGCGACCCATGCGAAAGATGACCGCACGCTCGTACTCGGATACCACCTTGAAGCAGATAAACACGGATATGGGAAACGTCATCACCATGATCAGCACAGATATCGCCGTCGCCAACAGCTCAACGCAGCCCATGTCATCATTCTCAGCTGCCAGACAGAAACGAAAAACACATAAAACAGAGTTAACGATTAAGAACCGTAAAATTGCACATTGCAATTGAAAAATGATTTGTGCACACATTTTGTGACATGGCGTTTAAAAAGGGACAGAGCAGGGGGCACATGTGCTTTGTGGCACTTGTTGCTATTCACGCTGATATTTCAATTAAATACAATTGCATAGGATTTCCGTTTATTGTACGAATGAAGATGGACTACGATCGATTTTCACTGGAAGAACGAACAGAACGGCCAGAAATCAGAGGAAACTGAAACGAAACACATTCTTGTAAATAATTTAAGGATAGATGATGGATCAGTTTGACTCCTCTGTCTGCTTAACACATCATGAGTACTCATTTTAAGAACAGTTTATAGAGTTTATGTTTTAGAGCCATAATGCACATATGGAGCTGATAAGTTGCCTGTGGGTTGGCATTTGTTAATTTCCAAACTACATACATATGTACATATGTGTATACACTCGTTATCTTCTGTATTGCATTTGTCTTACTATAGTTTTCGACGTGTACAGTTTGAACTAATACCCATCTCGGAGCAAATAGAAAGCAAACTAAACAACCGCCATGCCAAAGCATTGAAACGATTATGGAATGTTTATGTAGTAAGAGTACATGGTAGCTAGTAGGTTGTCTATATATGGCAGCAGGGTTATTTTCAGTTGAGCTTTTGTTTACCTTATATGTTTAGACAATACGATTTATATCACGGATACGGATCGGGTCTTGTACCGTTGCGTCAATCGTCTATTATTTATTTTAACTTGTTGGACCAGTTTATATTGCATATTTCATAGGTGGTGGTCGATGGCTGATCGGTACAATTCAATATGGCAAATTGGCAACGACATATAATGAATAATTTTTATACCCTGAACCCATTAAAAATGGGTAAAAAGGGTTTTATGGTTTTGTGCAAAAGTATGTAACAGGCATAAGGAAGCATCTCCGACCATATAAAGTATATATATTATTGATCAGTATCAACAGCCGAGTCGATCTAGCCATGTCCGTCTGTCCGTCCGTCTGTATGAACACGCAGATATCAGAGACTACAATAGCTAGAGACTTCATATTTGGAATATAAGTTCTCCTAGTGCCGGGACAGTACAAGTTTGTTTAATTTTTATCGATAACTCATCCCGTTTCAAAGTTATCGATAAATTTCGATTTCCGACTAGCGCTTTTGGGACATAACTTCAAAGTTATAAGAGCTAGAGGCCCCAAGTTGGGCGTGTATAATCTCGAATAGCATACACATGTAACAAATATCTCACTTTTTGGATTCCACCCCCAAAACCCCCCAAAAGTCCAAAAAACGCATTTTTAAGGTACGACCTTGCAATTTGGTTTGGTTACACATATTATTGACAATTGCTTGCCCCAAAAATTTCAATAAGATCGGACAATAAACACAGAAGTTATTTAAGATTTAACTTTCTATTGTGTGGGGCTCGGTGAAAAACAAACTAACCGCTTAAATCGCTTGCACTGCTTGTACTGCTTAGATTAGTATGAATGATTGTAAGGACTTGGTTCAGGGTATCTCGTAGTCGGGCACTCCCGACTAGAGCACTCTTACTTGTTTCTTTTGTGCTTGTAGCTTTAGCCAAGCGTGAACTATTTATTTATTTTATGAACTAACCAAATGAACCGTATGAACTAAAAACAAGTGGGGAAGGATTATCTTCGGCGTGCCGAAGATTTTATACTCTTTTCGAACCTATAGGCAATTTTCACTCTGCCAACAGCACCACTGAAATTTCATAAGCTGTACAAAATCGTTTTGTCGCGTAAAATTTTTTATACCCTGAACCCATTAAAAATGGGTAAAAAGGGTATTATGGTTTTGTGCAAATGTATGTAACAGGCATAAGGAAGCATCTCCGACCATATAAAGTATATATATTATTGATCAGTATCAACAGCCGAGTCGATCTAGCCATGTCCGTCTGTCTGTCTGTCCGTCCGTCCGTCCGTCCGTCCGTCCGTCCGTCCGTCCGTCTGTCTGTATGAACACGCGGATATCAGAGACTACAAGAGCTAGAGACTTCATATTTGGAATATAAGTTCTCGTAGTGCCGGGTCAGATCAAGTTTATTTCATTTTATCGATAACTCGACCCTTTCAAAAGTTATCGATAAATTTCGATTTCAGACTAGCGTTTTTGGGCTATAACTTACAAGTTATAAGAGCTAGAGGCCCCTAATTTGGCATGTATAATCTCGAATAGCATACACATGTAACAAATATTTCAGTTTTTGGATACCACCCCCAAACCCCCCAAAAGTTAAAAAAACGCATTTTTGAAGGTACGACCTTGCAATTTGGTTTGGTCACACATATTATCGACAATTGCTTGCCTTAAAAATTTCATTAAGATCGGACAATAAACACAGAAGTTATTTAAGATTTAACTTTCCATTGTGTGGGGCTCAGCGAAAAGCAAGCTAACTGCTTAAACCGCTTGCACTGCTTGTACTGCTTGTACTGCAGCATGTGTGTGCTTAGAGCAGTACGAATGATTGTAAGGACTGGGTTCAGGGTATCTCGTAGTCGGGCACTCCCGACTAGAGCACTCTTACTTGTTTTTATACCCTGAACCCATTAAAAATGGGTAAAAAGGGTATTATGGTTTTGTGCAAAAGTATGTAACAGGCATAAGGAAGCATCTCCGACCATATAAAGTATATATATTCTTGATCAGTATCAACAGTCGAGTCGATTTAGCCATGTCCGTCTGTCTGTCTGTCCGTCCGTCCGTCCGTCCGTCCGTCCGTCTGTCTGTATGAACACGCGGATATCAGAGACTACAAGAGCTAGAGACTTCATATTTGGAATATAAGTTCTCGTAATGCCGGGACAGATCAAGTTTATTAAAATTTATCGATAACTCGTCTTGTTCAAAAGATATCGATAAATTTCGATTTCAGACCAGCGTTTTTGGGCTATAACTTACAAGTTATAAGAGCTAGAGTCCCCTAATTTGGCATGTATAATCTCGAATAGCATACACATGTAAAAATTCACTTTTTGGATACCACCCCCAATCCCCCCAAAATTCAAAAAACTCATTTTTGAAGGTATGACCTTGCAATTTGGTTTGGTCACACATTTTATAGCCAATGTTATGTCTTACAAATTTCAAAAAGATCGGACAATAAACACAGAAGTTATTTAAGATTTAACTTTCCATTGTGTGGGGCTCAGTGAAAAAGCAAGCTAACTGCTTAAACCGTTTTCACAGCTTGCAGTAATGTGTGGTGTTTGTATTGTATTAGGCAAGTATGAATGGATGTCAGAACTGGGTTCAGGGTATCTCCTAGTCGGGCAGTCCCGACTAGAGCACTCTTACTTGTTTGTTCTAAGAATATTTAATTTATTGCCAGTTGTATAGCAGCTATAAGATATAGTGATCCGATGCGGCCGGCTCCAACCAATGTGATGTCTCTTTGAATATTAAGTATCAGTGCAAAGTTTCATCGCGATAGATTCAAAAACATGGGATATATGGCCAAAACCGACTTCGAGTTGTATGGCAGCTATAAGATATAGTGATCCGATCCGGCCGGCTCCAACCAATGTGATGTCTCTTTAAATAATAAGTAACAAAGCAAAGTTTCATCGCGATAGATTCAAAAACATGGGATATATGGCCAAAACCGACTTCGAGTTGTATGGCAGCTATAAGATATAGTGGTCCGATCTGGCCGGCTCCGACCAATGTGCTGTCCCCTGGAATAATAAGTGTCTGTGCAAAGTTTTATCGCGATAGCTCAAAAACAGAGGGACTAGTTTGCATACATACAAAGAGACAGACAGACAGACAGACATGGCTAGATCAATTTGTATTGTCATTCTAAGCATACTGGCAGTAACTTTTAGGGGTCTCCGACGCTTCCTTCTATGCGTTACAAACTTCAGCACAAACTTAATATACTATTTTCTTCGAAAAGAGTATAAAGACTGCCAATAGGATCCGTTAACATCTGATCACAACTTTGAAAATGTCTGTGTAACAGTAAGGCTAATGAAAGCATTTAAGGTCAAACTGGTAATAAAGTTCCTTCTAAATTATTGCTCCTAAAATCTTATATCAATCTTGCTGCGTAAAGGATTTCCATGCAGCCACTTCCTTAAAGAAATAAGCTTTAAGAAAATCCAAATACTTAAATCTTACATGTTTTGAGTCCTTGATAGGGATGTATGCTGGAGCTGATCTGCACTGTGTGCTGTTGTGAATGATGAGGGTAATGCTGCAGCTGCGGGCTCAGAGGGAATGAATCCGGAGTGTTATGCGTTTGTGCGGAGCCTGCACCAGATACGCTGACGTTGAGTCGCGTACGATGCTGGTGTGGCAAAGATGGATGCATTTTGGATTATAATATGCTCCTCTTCTGATTTGAAATGATAACAAAGCGCGCGATGAGAACTGCACATGTTCAGCGCACATTTCCAAGTGAGCAGTGGGCCAAAAGTTTCAACCGTAGAGGTAGCTGGTCGGCTCATTCCACACGTTTCCTATTACAATACCGCCATCACGCATCCACAAACACACACACAAAATTGCAGTATATATAAAATTTGTATACCCTGAACCCATTAAAAATGGGTAAAAAGGGTATAATAATTTTGTGCAAAAGTGTGTAACAGGCATAAGGAAGCATCTCCGATCATATAAACTATATATACTCTTGATTGGTATCAACAGCCGAGTCGACCTAGCCATGTCTGTCTGTCCGTCTATATGAACACGCAGATATCAGAGACTATAAGTTCTCGTAGTTCCGCGACAAAAGTTATCCCGTTCAAAAGTTATCGATAAATTTTGATTTCAGACCAGCGTTATTGGGCTAAAACTTAAACATTATAAGAGCTAGAGGCACAAAATTTGTTATGTACAATTTCGAATAGCATACACATGTAACAAATATTTAACTTTTCATGTGTTCAGGGTATCTCCTAGTCGGGCACCCCCGACTAGAACACTCTTACTTGTTCTATGTTGTTTAGATTATTAGAAACGAACGAACTAACAAAAACTGTGGGGAAGGAGCTACCAATAAATGCTTTATTTTTGTCTGCCGTTAGGGCCATACTTGGTGTGTGAACCTTGAGGCGGCTGGCGAAGACATATTCGAGATCTCTTTTCATAACGGAACGCTGGTGATTTATTAGTAACAAAAAGTCAAGTTCTTTAAGTAATTCGACAAATGTTTCGCACACAAGGTCAATAGTAGCTTATTTTGGGACTGTATCATAACACTGTTCTTTATGCTGGCAACTTGAAGCATGAGATGGCAACTCAAAGGTCCCTTATGATAATGTAGTCAAATAATATACAAATTAAAGTATATACATATACATTCTTAGCATAATATTTATACTCTTTTCGAAGAAAATAGTATATTACTGCCAGTATGCTTAGAATGACAAAACCAATTGAACTAGCCATGTCCGTCTGCCTGTATGTATGCAAACTAGTCCCTCAGTTTTTGAGCAATCGGTATAAAACTTTGCACAGAGACTTATCATTCAAAGGGACAGCACATTGGTCGGAACCGGCCGGATCGGACCACTATATCTTATAGCTGCCATACAGCTGGAAGTCGGTTTTGGCCATAAATCCCATGTTTTTAAAGCTATCGCGATGCAACTTTGTATAGATACTTATATTTCAAATATACATCACATTGATTGGAGCCGGACGGATCGGATCACTATATCTTATAGTTGCCATACAACTGCAAGTCGGATTTGGCCATAAATCCCATGTTTTCAAAGCTATCGCGATGAAACTTTCCACAGATACATATTATTTTAACATACATCACATTGATTGGAGCCGGCCGGATCGGATCACTATAGCTGCCATACAACTGGAAATAAATTTAATATTTCAATTCAAATTTATATCATATGATATCAATTTTTACAGCTTATGAAAGTGCTGCAGTTGGCAGAGTGAAAATTGTCTAAAGGTTCGAAAAGAGTATAAGATCTTCGGCACGCCGAAGATAATCCTTTCCCACTTGTTTTAGTTTCTTTAGTGAACAAATATTTTAAAAATGCCCTTCAGGTTTGCAGGTATCTATATAATCTCAAAATTTTGTAAAGCTCAATCCATAAAGATTTTATTTCTGTATATCATGTTTTATATCATAGAGAAAAAATGCATTCTTTCATATAAACTTAGTATTTCAAAAATTTTAATTCTTTGATACCGAAGGTTTCAGGTATATGGCTGGTTTCGAACACGCCCACTATAACAAACAAAACAAGTAAGAATGCTCTAGTCGGGATTGCACGACTTGGATGTACCCTGAACCCAGTTCTTACATCCATTCATCCTTGCCTATCAACGTGCATACACACAAACACACACATGCTGCCATCAGTACAAGTAATTGAAGCAGTTAGCGTGTTTCTTCACTGAGCCCCACACTATGGAAAGTTAAGTGTTAGACAACTTCTGTGTTTATTGTCCGATCTTATTGAACTTTGTTGGGCATAAAATTGGCAATAAAATGTGTGACCCAACCAAATTGCAAGGTCATCCCTCTATCTCTCATAACTTTTAAGCTATGTCCCAAAAAAGCAAGTCTGAAATCGAAATGTATCGATATCTTTTGAAAGGGACAAGCTATCGATAAAATTAAATATAGTCTCTAGCTCTTGTAGCCTCATTATATCCTTTTTGCAGGGCATATGAGTAATTCGTAAGCCATTCAATCAAGTCGTAGGCACTTTGTGCCCCACAATTTGTGGCCTCCTCGTGGTGTCTTCTGGGTACTAGATTCAGTATACGGTATGCTCATTCGAACGGCGAAAACTTGGGTCACCAACCCAAAACTGTTTTGGAGTTTAAATTTTGAGTATCTTTGATACGACGCCTGACCAGAGGCTTGATGTGGTACCACGGGTAATCATGAGCCCGCGGAGCATATGTTCCGTCATGGTTTTTGGTTGCGGCTCCTGGTGGCTGTGGTTTAATACCCAAATGCGGGTAGAGCTGTAATGGATTGGCGTGGCGTTGCGCTATACAATCGGGTGCCGATTCCCATATATCGAGAGACGTTTTAGTCGGGCGCCGCGTCACACCAAGGCGGTAGTCTCGACCAAACAGTAGTGACTGCAATTGGTACCTACGGAACTTTTTTTCCAAGGGGGCATTGATTGACGCTTAAATTAATCCCGTGCTAGGGCACCGTGAAATAAAGCCATTGCGGCAGGAGTTCACGTAAAACACTTTGACATACCCTTTTTACCAATTTTTAATGGGTTCAGAGTATAAAAAATGTCCCGGGATATTACTAGTAATATTTATAATAAATATGGTGACTCTATATTTTAAACTGTGTGAGATATAGGCTTCCGCTATTAGTGGTGGCGAGTGGGTTGGTAGATGTTCTAGTGGATGCAGCCGAAAAAAACCTTAAAATTGTGGGATGTACACAAAACATCAAACCCAATTTTTTTATTACAAATGTAAGTAGTAGGTCAAAACTTTTAAAAAATTCTGTTTCCTCTAATTGTAGCATTTTATTTTATTCATTTTAAAAAATTTATCAGCCTATTGATTTCATACACACATACAAACAATTGTCATTGTCATTGGTTGCAATTAAACAACAACCAAAACTGGTACGTTCACAAATTTGACTGGTGAAAAGTAAGCACCTCGCTAAGTCACCTTTACCGTGAATAGCTTAACTTCTTTCTTCGAAAAATATAATAAAATCCATGATTGAAATAAAAAAAAAATTTTCTAATAATTTGAACTTTACAAAATCTCTAGTAATAAAATATTGCCGGTCAAGAGTAGCTTATTTTGGGACTGTGTCAAAACACTGTTCTTTATGCTGGCAACTTTAAGCATGAGATGTCATCTCAAATGTCCTTCATGATAATGTAGTCAAATAACATAAAAATTCAAGTTAATATACATTCTTAGCATAACATTTTTAGTTTCTTTAATGAACAAATATTTTTAAAATGCGTTTCAGGTTTCCAGGTTTCTAAATAATTTCACGATTTTTAAAGCTCAATCCATAAAGTTTTTATTTCTGTATATCATGTTTTATATCAAAGAGAACAATTGCTTTCTTTCATATAAACTTAGTATTTCAAAAATGTTACTGCTTTGATACCGAAGGTTTCAGGTAGATGGCTGGTTACCTCCCTGAAAATGTTGTTTTCGAGCACGCCCAATAAAACAAACGAAACAAGTATCGAAATTGATCGATACTTTAGAATGGGACGAGCTATCGATAGAATGAAATAAACTTATGTGCGTCAAGTTACCCACGGCCACTTAGCGTCGAATATCGATACTTCATTTCGGTTTCGCAACAAGGATTTTATTTTTCATGTATTTGGCGTTTTAAAGGACGAAATCAAACAAACTTCAATGCAAAATTGTTAAAAATTAAATTATCTTCCAATTAAATGCTTCAGTTTTAAAATTGGAGCTATTACTGCATCAAAATTATGTGTTACAATTCTCCCAATTTGCAGATCGCACTCGGCTAAACCTAGTACACACGATTAAAGCTTATTTTTTCATCTTAAATTTATGTAAATTTTATCCGAACCTTTGGGTTACTTTCGGTGATATTCACAAAAGTATGCACCAACCTCGTAAAAAGCCCCATACAAAATCGATTGCAAAAATCAGTCTTGAACTTGCACGCCAATATCTCATCTTACAGTGCACGCTTGAAAATGCACGCTATACCCACCTGAAGATAATTGTCTTATGCAAACTTAAGATGGGTTTGAACATTTTTTTTGGGTTAGTTTAAGAGAAAATGTATTATTTGTAGGCCAACCTAAAACAGCTCACTTACATGACAGGTGAACTGCTAGCTCGCACGTGAACTGAACCACGGCTTGGATTCAGTGTTGAACAATTTTGCGACGCTGTTAGGCAGGTAACATAAATTCGAAACAATAAATATATAAGACATAAGCACAGATTTGGAATTAAAGTATCATATAATTAATATTTTATGTATATTTCAGATAAAGACGCATTTTATGTTTACACTCAGATTTCAGCGCCTGATCCCAATTAACCATTCGGCGTAATATTCTGTTGATGGCAAAGATAGTGCAATTTGCATTTTCTTGTACATTTCTTGCTTGAAAATGCACGGTAATTTATTGAATTGGGATCGCAAAAATTGTTATTTTGCCATTCAAATTTCGAAAAACTTTGGAGCAGTTATTGACAAAATCACATTTTTATACTCTGATACCGAAGGTACTCATAGTATGTTGGTTTTGTCGGATGTCCGTCAGGCCGTCCGTCTGTCTGTCTGGATGAACGCACGTATTTCCGAAACAATATTAGATAGACTCTTAAAATCTTTTGTGTTATGATTATAGCTATCTGCTTCAGATCAAGTTTGTTTCAAATTTATGCCACGAATACTGGGAGGCTGGCAAATCGATAACATGTCGATACACTTCAAATCACAATTCGATTAAACGTGAATATCTCCCACAATTTTGCAGTTAGAGTAATCTAATTTGGTAGGTATTTTGGTAGTGACCTCCCGAAAAAATTGGATGCTAGGCTTATCGGCCAAAATAATTTGAAATGCTTATATCTCCTGCAGTTTTAGAGCTAAGGTCACCATATTTGGAATATATATTACTGGTGACGTCCTCTACAGATCAAAATTTCGACCACGCCCACTCTCGCCCCCGTAATCGCGAAAATCGATATACATGAATGCACAATTCGATAACACGTGTATATTTCCCGCAATTTTGAAGCTAGAGTCCCCAAATTTGGAATTTAGACTATGGCTGACCACCCCAAAAGATTCCGTCCTGGATTTTCCGGCCACGCCCACTAGAACGCCACCATGCCCCCACGAAACACGGAAGCCTATATCTTACACAGTTTAAGATCTAGGGCCACCAAACTTTGAGGGTAGACTTCCGGCCAAGTCCTCTAAAGATCGGCCAAAAAATTTTGGGGCCATGCCCCCTCCCGCCAAAAAATCGCGAAAGCTTATATCTTCCACAGTTTTAGAGCTAGAGTCACCGCATTTGTGAGATAGACTTCTTGTCACCCCCTCTAAAGATCGGCCAAAACTTTTGGGGCTACGCCCCATCCCGCCCCCAAAATTGCGAAATTGTATATCTTCCACAGTTTTAGAGCTAGTCAAGAAATTTGTAAGATAAACTTCTTGTCGCTCCCTCTAAAAATCGGCCAAAATTTTTGGGGACACAACCCCTCCCGCCACCAAAAATCGCGAAAATGTGTATCTTCCACAGTTTTAGAGCTAAAATCACCAAATTTGGAAAATAGACTTCTGGTCACCCCTCTTAAGATCGACCACGCCCCTCCAGTCCCCAAAAACTTGGAAGGCCGATTTCGGGTCACCCATAAACCAGCAAAAATGTTCTGTTCATTTGCTTTCAGCTGTTCTTAAAATGGTATCAGATTATTACGATTGTTTATTTTATATTTTTAATTTAAATTTTGCTGCATCGGCTGCGGCGGCTGCTGCGGTGGCTGCTGCGTAATGGGGGTATACAAGAAATATGGGTCATATTAAAGCTAAGTCTAACTTTTTGAACTTTTAATATTTTAATGGGTCCTCCACTAATACATGCATACATACAATACATACATTTTTGTTTGCATGTACACACACATCTTTGCATGTTCCTATAGCTGTACTCTTCACTCTAAGGAAAGTGTAAGCGAGCTCGTAACAGTTTTATGTTCATGTGTGAACCCATTATAAAATTTTGAAATTGGGTATATAGGTTTTATTGAAAAAAAAATTTTGGAAAAAGTGTATCAAAAATAATTCATTTTCTCTCAAACCCAAAAAAAAAAATGTTCAAACACATCTTTATTTTGCATAAATCAATTATCTTCAGTTTGGTATAGCGTGCATTTTCAAGCGTTCATTCTAAGATGAGATAGCTATAATCATAACACAAAAGATTTCAAGAGTCTATCTAATATCGTTTCGGAAATACGTGCGTTCATCCAGACAGACAGACGGACGGCCTGACGGACATCCGACAAAACCAATATACTATGAGTACCTTCGGTATCAGAGTATAAAAATAAGCTTTTATTGTGTGTACAAGGCTTAGCCGAATGCGATCTGTAAATTGGGAGAATTGTAAGAATTGTAACACATAGTTTTGATGCAGTAAAAGCTCCAATTTTAAAACTGAATCATTTAATTGGAAGATTATTTAATTTTTAACAATATTGCACTTAAGTTTGTTCGATTTCGTCCTTTAAAACGCAAAATATATGAAGAAAAAAAATCCTTGTTGCGAAACCGATAAAAAGTATATATTTGACGCTAAGTGGCCGTGGGTAACTTGACGCACATAATAAACTTGATCTGTCCCGGCAATGCTAGCATCCAAAACCAAACGGGCATAAAGATGCCAGACTGCTCAAAATATTGTTTACTGAAATTCCAAGTATGAAATTAGACTTACCAACATTGCCAATCTTGGATAGTAAAATGTAAAATAACAACGTTTAACTATGAATTTAGAGTTATTTTATTAACAAGATAAATAAATCTGACTAAATATTATTTTGCTTAATATTGTCATTTATTGCCATATTAAAGCTTTGATATTTATTTGCCACGTTTGCTAATGCGGAAACGAAATCTAGTCCGCACTCTGAAATCTCTAGATGTTCAGTATCCCCGACGGATTTTCCGTGGGATTTGCAAGCCAACCATCCCCAAAATGTCTAGAGATTTCTGTGTCACACCCGGTTAAAACATTTAAGTTGTATACCAATCAAACCGACAATTAGAATTGGGTTGAAATTAGATTGGAAGAGATTTCTGTGTCCACACGTAATGAAAATGTATGAAATTGTTGAAAAATGTATTCCCATAACAATAAATGAAGAATTGACTTTATAAAGATTTCCCAATTGTAATGACTGGGCATGAGAGAACATAGAGCGTTCCGATAACCCACAGAATCTGTTTCAGAAATGTTTGCTAGCTTCATGTTACACATGTTTCACATTTTGCATTTGGCTGCCAAAAGGCGAATTTAATTTACGTTCGTGTTATTACTTATGTAGTGTAACCTATATATCCATTCTTGTAGTTGTTTCGTTTATATCAAATTATTATCCAATAAACGCGTCACTTAATTTTTGTGGAAAGTTTTTTTTTTGCCAGCTGCTTTTGTTTTGGTTTTAATGGGGCAGCGATCAAGTTTTTAGTATTACACTCCCCATTCAGGGTCGGTTTTGAGTTCATAGTAAGGGAGGGGAGGGTCGAACGACTTTTAAAAATGCTCAGTTTCTGAATATTCAATTCTTAAGTAGAATCGGTCGCTAAATCCGAAAAAGATTTTAAAAACAAAGCTTGTCTGACAGTTTTTGAGATAATTCAAAAATAGTTTTTAAATTACTTCGAAAACATTTTAAAATCTCCGTCTTAGGTTTAAGGCCAAAAAAGAAGTAGGCTCTTTATGAAAAGTAAAATCAAATGCTATTAGCTTAAGTTTAGCTCATTTAGCTTATTTTATACAGAATTATTAATAGCTAAAATAGTAAGGCACATTCTGGGTATATTATTTTATACTAATTTCATAATTGATTGCAAGTTACGTATGTATGTGTAGTTTCCTTAAGATGATTACATAAAAATGCATACAAAACAACTACATAAATAAATTGCAATTGTTTTCATAAAATTAGTTCAAACTTGTTTCTCCCCATCATCTACAGCTTCTGTAAAATTAAAATTTGGCCGCTCTGAATATATGTATGTAAATTTATACTTATTGTTACAAATTACTTTTGCGTTTCGAAAAGCTACCACAGATATATTTATGTGGAATGCACACGCGTACATTAATATTCATAAAGTATGTTCTCTATGTTTTGATTTACTGACCAATGTGTATAATTAGCCGTAGTGCCGCACGCAACATACGCCTCTCCTATCTTCATCACTCCTTCTCTTACTATCTGTCTTTTTGATCTCTCCATCTCATTTACTTTTGCAGTTTTCATTTCATGCTTTTTCTTTTTTCAACTTTTCAATTTTTGCAACGATTTAAAAATTTTTTTTCTGCTACGGCAGACTCATAGCAGCGATTGATAAACAGCCCGCACCGCCACCAGCACCACCACGATTGCCAGTGATATGCTGCCTTCGTCAATCGTTGTACATTCCATCAACCAGAAAGTCCATGCGCCTATAGTGACGCGTACTCCAGAGATCCTTAAAGCGTCGATACATTATAATGAATACGGCAATGGCCAGCGGCACAGCCAGCATAACCGATGCAATGGGCACGATATACTCATTCTCGCCATGATTGGTCACGCTGCTCATCTCCTGCATGGGAAGAACATGTGGTGTAACGCTGCCAGCAGCAGCAGCTACATCCAGTTGCTCGCCCTCCAAAAGCTTATCCATGCTGGCCGTAACTTTTGGCTTTTTTGAACGCATTGAAGTTTTTGACGTGGTGGTGGTGCTGGTTGTTGGAGTGCTGGTTGTGGTGGTGCTGCTGGTTGTGATGGTTATGTTTCTGCTGGTGGCCCTGCCGTCGACAGCAACTGCTGGTGTGGTGCGGCTGCTGTTGTTGTTGTTGCTATTAATGTCACTCAGCGACACGCCATCGGCGAAAATTTTGCCAGTTTCAGATGTATTTCTTGTTGCTGCTGTTGATATGATTTCTTGCTGTGCCTGCGTAGCCGCTGTTGCGATTGCTGCCTGCAGAGTGGCCGTGTCAGTATTGGTAACACCACGTGCGAGGACCGTAGAATCTCCCCCCGTATTATTGACCTTGGCCAGCATATCCATGTCCACTTGGGGTTGATTGGGTACCGCTGTTAATCTAGTGGATTTGGTTTGCACCATTGAAATGACAGTGGTTTTACCATTTTTTTTTGGATTTGTTCTTTTTTCAGGGCTGTTGCTTGGGTTAATTATTGTTGAAGTGTTGACATTGGTGATAGCGGGAATTGCAGTTGTTGTATGATTCGTTACTCCTAGCACCTTAACATTGAGCTGCATTAGCAGGAGCAGGACCAGCAGCACGTTCATCTTTAAAGGGGCTGTTGCTTAATTTTTCCTTTTACATTTATTTGGAATTTATAGGAGTTGAATTACAGCGAGACGGCATATCTATCGATAGTACCGCGATAGTATTGGAATGCAACATAATACCGATATGTGATATGAGATATACTGCTTGCATCCAATTAATCACCATGCAAAACATACAAGGTGTTTAATGGCGCTGGGTATCAGAGAAACAGGGTAAATTTACCAGACCAGTACCGTGAACAGCCCCATAATTTAAATAAATTTTTATAAAATTAAAAAAAATTTGGTCAACACATTTTTTTTAATAAAATCCTTTCTATACTCTTTTTAAAGAAAATAGTATATTCACTTTGTGCATAGAAGGAAGCGCCGAAGACCCCCAAAAGTTACTGCCAGTATCCTTAGAATGACAAAACAAATTGATCTAGCCACGTCCGTCTGTCTGTCTGTATGTATGCAAACTAGTCCCTCAGTTTTTGAGCTATCGTTATAAAACTTTGCACAGATACTTATCTTATTACACACAAACAGCACATTGGTTGGAGCCGGCTTGATCAGACTATTTTATCTTATAGCAGCCATGCAACTGGAAAACAATTTTATATTTGAAAAGAAAAATTTTAATTCATATTAAATCAATTCTTAGCAAAACAAAAAATGTATGCCACGCGATTAAACGAATTTTTACAGCATATGATAGTGCTGCAGTTGGCAGAGTGAAAATTGTCTAAAGGTTCGAAAAGAGAATAGACTCTTCAACACGCTAAAGATAATCCTTTCTCACTTGTTTTTTACCATGCTCATTTATTTCCTTGTCGGCACCGCCATTTGAGGGACGCCAGCACCAGACATCATAAAAATCTCTGAGTGGCTTAGTCAGGCTGCTGCTGACCGTGAGCGGCTTACTATTGTTGTCTTAGGAACCGAAAGAATTATGAAGTGCCCTGTTCTCGTGTCTCTTGACATGCTTACCCGCCTTTGGTGACCTTGGATTGGTTTCTGGTGGCCCAGGATCGGATGCTGGGCGCCATACTATCACTGCGACTTCTCCTAATGCCAAGGCTGGCCCTGTAGTTGCTATTTCTGTCCATAGCGTGTCCTCTCAACCTTACCCTAGGCGGCCTGTATCTTCGCGTTCGACAACTGCCCAAGCCAATCCAAAGAGTTCTGGCCCGCATCCTTCTTCTTTTAATGGGTATAACTAATATGAAACAGATCATTACCCTGATCAGTTATGCTACCAATGACTGCCGACTGAAGGTGGTAGGTCTGTCTTCTTGCAGGATGACTTCTATAGAAAGGTACAAAAGCTTTTTGCTGAAAATGGAATCCCATAAGCTCCATCCAGCTGAAAGAGAACCAACCAACCTTTAGGATTGTTGCCAGGGGATTGCATGCGATAACCGACATTGAGGATATAAAAGATGGACTAAGTGCTCTTCGACACAATCCTCGTAATTTTTATAACAATATCTGCACAATTGTACCACGTTCTACATTGAATTGAAACTGGCTGCAAATAATACGATGGTGTATGATGTTAAAGCGTTGGACTATCAGGTCGTGAAGATCGAGCAGATGTCAGGAGTATGAGTATTCAGACGCTGGCCTGCATATCTGAAGGCGGTTGTGAAGAGCAAGGGTAACAGCTCTGGAAGACGTCTACAGCTAAGTTGCAATCGCGTTTTGACCAGATGTCGCACCGCCGAAATTTCATATTCTGTAAAAAATTTTTTTTGTATACCCTGTATGTTTCATTTTGTCGATAACTGGTCTCGTTCAAAAGTTATCGATAAATTTTAATTTCAGACCAGTGTTTTTTGACCATAACTTGAAAGTTTTAGGAGATTGAGGCACTAAATTTGGTATATATAATCTTGAATAGTATACACATCTATTTTATGTCCTAAAAATTTCACAAAGATCGGACAATGAGCACAGAAGTTATTTAAGATTTACCTTTCCATGGTGTGGGGCTCAGTGCAGAAGCAAGCTAACTGCATAATCTGCTTGTACTGCTTGCAGCATGTGTGTGTTTGCATGTATGTATACTAATAGGTTAGTTTCAATGAAAGTAAGGACTGGGTTCACGGTATCTCCTAGTCGGGCACTCCCGACTGGAGCACTGTTACTTGTTTTTATTGCAACTGTTTTTATACTCTGTCATAGTATATTGGTTTTGTCGGATGTCCGTCAGGCCGTCCAACTGTTTATCTGTCTGTCTGGATGAATGCACTTATTTCCGAAACGATTTTTGATAGACTCTTGAAATCTTTTGTGTTATGATTAAAGCTATCTGCTTCAGATAAAGTTTGTTCCAAATTTATGCCACGCCCACTGGGAGGCAGGCAAATCGATAACATGTCGATACACCTCAAATCACAAATCGATTAAACGTGAATATCTCCCACAATTTTCAAGCTAGAGTAATCAAATTTGGTATATTGCTGGTGACTTTCCCAAAAAATTGGATCTTAGGTTAATCGGCCACGCCCATTATTAAGCCCACCAGCCCACCCTCCAAAATTAATTTGAAATGCTTATATCTCCCGCAGTTTTAGAGCTGGTGACGTCCTCTACAGATCACAGAATTCGCCCACGCCCACTCCCTCCCCCGTAATCTCGAAAATCGATATACATGAATGCACAATTCGATAACACGTGTATATTTCCCGCAATTGTGAAGCTAGAGTCCCCAATTTTGGAATTTAGACTGGGGCTGAGCAGCCCAAAAGATTGCGTCCTGGCCCACTATAACGCCTCCCAGCCACCCCGCCCCTACGAAACACGGAATATCTCGCACAGTTTAAGAGCTAGGGACACCACACTTTGAGGGTAGACTTCTGGCCAAGTCCTCTAAAGATCGGCCAAATTTGGGGGCCACGCCATCTCAAAATCGAGAAAATGTATATCTTCCACAGTTTTAGAGCTAGAGTCACCAAATTTGGAAGATATATTTCTGGTCATCCCCTCTTAAGATCGACCACGCCCTCTCCCGCCCCCAAAAACTTGAAAGGCCGATTTCTGGTCACCCATACACCAGCAAAATGTTCTGTTCACTTGCTTTCGGCTGTTCTTACCATGGTATCAGAGTATTACGCAGTCGGCTCCTCCCGACTGCAATGTTCTCACTTGTTTATATACATATATACTTTAAACCTGGTGACGCCATGAAAATTGATATGTGTTTATATAAATTATTAACGAACAAAAGGCTTTTGATGGCGTTTTCAACACAATGCGAAATATGTGCGTTCTTCAGATTTAAATATTTACAACTGATTTAATTTCAGGCCTACGCTATGATGACGAAGCGAGACGAATTCGCTCTCAGTAAATTACAGTAGACTTCAAATAATAACAAGTGAGAACGTTGCAGTCGGGCGGAGCCGACTGCGTAATACCTCTGATACCATTTTAAGAACAGCTGAAAGCAAGTGAACAGAACATTTTTGCTGGTGTATGGGTGACCCGAAATCGGCCTTCCAAGTTTTGAGGACTGGAGGGGCGTGGTCGATCTTAAGAGGGGGTGACCAGAAGTCTATTTTCCAAATTTGGTGATTTTAGCTCTAAAACTGTGGAAGATATACATTTTTGCGATTTATGGGGGCGGGAGGGGCGTGGCCCAAAATTTTTGGCCGATCTTTAGAGGGGTTGACAAGACGTCTATCTTCCAATTTTGGCGACTCTAGGCCTAAAACTGTGGAAGATATAAACTTTCGCGATTTTTGGGGACGGGAGGGGGCGTGGCCCCAAAATTCTTTTCCGATCTTTAGAGGACTGGCCAGAAGTCTACCCTCAAAGTTTGGTGGCCCTAGCTCTTAAACTGTGCGAGATATAGGCTTCCGTGTTTCGTGGGGGAGGGGTGGCTGGGGGCGTTCTAGTGGGCGTGGCCGGAAAAATTCAGGACGGAATCTTTTGGGGTGGTCGGCCTAGTCTAAATTCCAAATTTGGGGACTCTAGCTTCAAAATTGCGGGAAATATACACGTGCTATCGAATTGTGCATTCATGTATATCGATTTTTGCGATTACGGGGGCGGGAGTGGGCGTTGTCAAAGTTTTTTCCAGTGATCTGTAGAGGACGTAACCAGTAATATATATTCCAAACATGGTGACCTTAGCTCTAAAGCTGCGGGAGATATAAGCATTTCATATTAATATATGGGGGGGGGGCTGGTGGGCGTAATAATGGGCGTGGCCGATAAACCTAGCATACAATTTTTTCGGGATGTCACCAGCAATATGCCTACCAAATTTGATTACTCTAGCTTTAAAATTGTGGGAGATATTCACGTTTAATCGATTTGTGATTTGAGGTGTATCGACATGTTATCGATTTGACAGCCTCCCAGTGGGCGTGGCATGAATTTGAAATAAACTTGATCTGAAGCAGATAGCTATAATCATAACGCAATAGATTTCAAGAGTCTATCTAATATCGTTTCGGAAATACGTGCGTTCATCCAGACAGACGGACGGACGGTCTGACGGACATCCGACAAAACCAATATACTATAAGTACCTTCGGTATCAGAGTATAAAAACTAAAAAAATCAAGAATGTGCCGAAGGGCGCCAACAGGTTACTTTTCAGGGTCTCTGACGCTTTCTTCTAAGCATTATAAATTTCAGTTCAAAATTAATATACTTTTTCTATGAAAAAAGGTCAACAAAAAAGCTAGATTATGGAAAAATTTACTCTTAGAAATATCCATATTTCAGAATTCGATTTTTTAATAGGATTATTTGTTTAGTTTGCCAAGCAACATTATTGCACATGTTAGGATTTTAAGATAGCCAAATCTATGCGAGAAACAAAATAGTCCAAAGTGGCAGGAGGCTCCTTCAGCACAACCTTATTTCCTTCTTTTAATGCATCAGCTCAATGGGTTTTTGTGAATTCCAGTGATATGTACTCCTCTTACCAAATGGTCATTGTTATTGAGCGGCAGGTCCGGTATTGAGTGCAGGAAAGATTGGGGACATTTAAATCTTTAAGTCAGCTCGTGTTGTGCTTTACGTATAATGGCGTTGTTGTTGCTGTAGTGGATGTTGTTGTGGGTGCTGCATGCTTGTTCTGGTTGTGTTCATTGGGGTCGTTGGCGACTTTAATTTCTCAACAATAATGACGCCGTTGTCATCAACCATGGGGTTTAACAATAAATTTTCAACCTGTTCATCGGATAGCAATTCCTTGGGTTCTGAGGATCTGTAAAGTAGTTGTTATAGTTGGGTCAGTTAGCGAAAGCAATATATACGAATAGCAACAAAGCGAAAAACAAAGAGCGACAAAAGGAGATAGTTGAGACTAAACTATATATGTATGAAGAAATATGATGATGCGGATCAAGACGATTGAGAGATGTTCACACCAATAATACTAGGCTCCATGAAAAAACTGCCACAAAATACAATTTAAAATTTCAACTCTCAAAATACATGGCAGTTTGGAACTAAATACAAAGCTTTATAGTTCTTTCATAGATATTTTTATATAGCAGTTGTTTCATGGCCCAAAACACATACACACATAAATGAAATATTTGCAGTACATACAAATTTTGACAGAAGATTTTTAATTTTGTTGTAGAAGCGTGCGTGCAATACTGTTAGTTGTAGTTATTGTAGTTGATGTGGTTGTAGCTGTTATTATGTTGTGGTTGTAATGTAATGTATTTCAAAAAGACGAAATGAAAGTATCTGATTAGTTTCGTTTGTAGCAATTTTCAAGCTTTATTTTTTGGTAGGTGCAGCTTGAATTTTAAATTGCAGCGTATCAGATTATCAATCATTGATTATCGAGTTCTTCGCCGTGCCATCGATTTAATCAAATGAGCTTTGTCAGGCGATTCTGTAGCGTGCACAGAAGGCTGCTGCCAACATTGCCGCTTCCGCTGACGCCGCGACCGTTGCCGTCTACTGACCTGTTAAATATAAAGAAATCGCTGGCGCTGTTGGTACTGTTGTTGCCCATTGCGCTTGTTGCCATTCCCCCGCTTATCGTCAGCGATGTCGTCACCGTCGCATTTGTGACAAACAGCGCATCCGATTCGCCGTCATCGTTGGCCATTTCAGATTCGCTGTTCCGTCGCTCTAGGGTTCGTCCGACCTTTTGAAAGCCATAGCTGAACACATCCTTCACTTTGTCACTGGCATCGATGAGCAGATCGAGACTTTGGCGGCGACCGCTCGACTTGAAGCTATTCGAGCGTGACAGCCATTGGCTTAGGCTCTGCTTGCGGCTCATCTTCTGGCCGGCAAAGCCGACGCCGCTGCTGTCATTCTGGAATATGGTGGTGCAGGTCACCTTGCGCTTTGGCTCATCCGACGACGAGGTCGAGTGCTGGGACTGCGCATCCGACTCCAGACTACCTATGCCGTAGCCCAGTCCCTGACCGCTGCCGGCTCCATCGAGAACCTGCTGGTCCAGCAGCGATTGATTAGAATAGCTCGAACTAGTGCTGTCCGAGTGTGACAGACGTATCTCCGTCCACTGATCGATGTCGTTGTCCGCCGGCAGAACCGGCTGCGCCGACGTCGATGTGGACGCTGAGGCAAAAGCCACAGAGCTGCTATCGGATTCGGAGCGCATCTCCACCTCATAGGGTCCGTGCAAACCCTGCGCCTGGGAAAATATATTGTTGTCGCCATCGGTGTCGCTAGTGCTGGCCGATTTGTGCGTACCGCCAGCGAGCTTCTGTGGAAAGGTCAGCGCGGCCTCAAAGTCATGCAGCAGATGGGGCCAGTAATGCGGATCCGCCTGGTGTTCACGCGGTGAGCTGACACCGCTGCTTAAGCGCTCCGGCATGCGCAGATAGTCATCGTCCAGCTCCAGCATATGCTCCAGCTTCCGTTCCTGATTCTGCTGTTTCAGATCTGGCTGCAGTTGCTCGGCGCCCGCTGTAAGCGCATCGATAGCATCTACATGTCGCCGCATTTCCTCGTTGTTGAGCACATTGTTGCGCTGCTGCCGCTGCCTGTGTATATCCTCGGATATCTGCTCGAGACTCTTCAGGGCCTCGTTGTAGGTCAGCTTGGCCGCGCTGACCTTTGTCTCCATCTCGTTGACTCGCACCTTCTGCGCCTTCAGCAGGCCGTTGTAGTTCGCGCGTGTTTCGTAGTAGGGCCTGTATTTAGGATAGGGGCGAACAAGAAGGAGGGACACGAGTGGGTACAGCACATTAGTGAGCGTGGCAAGGCGGTAGGTGAGGATACTCACGAGCAGAGGGTACAACACAAAGTGCACAAAATGCTAAGGTATCGCAACAAAAGCAAATTGCGCCTGAGCTGCAACATATTAAAAGAAAAGTAACTAAAAAAAAAAAGAAATTGTATGACTAAAAAACGAAAACCAAGGTTCAACCGAATAACTAATATAGAAATATAGGTAGAAATATTTTGGTTTAACAGCAATCTAAATTCAAAATTTTTTAAATTTATCTTTAAATTTGTGGGAAATTGGCTCGTCGATTTGTACTTTCGGGCAAATCGATTTTCACGATTATGGGCACGTGGTTTGGAAATTGTATGTGATATATGGAGGATGTTACCAGTAATATGTATTCTAAATATGGTGCATTTAGCATTAAAGCTAAGTGATAAAAGCATTTCAAGTATTTTCTAGGGGCTCTGCTGCGCGTTCTAGTGGACGTGGCCGGAAAACCTAAGATTTCATTTTTGGCAATCTACCTACCAAATTTGAAATAAAAAGTAAATAGCATTCAAATTTTTGTTGATATACTATGTCTGGGAGTATTACAGGAGTTATTCTAGATATCTAAAATATTGCAAGGCTGAAAGAATATATAGGCAGGTTTTCATAGTTAAGAAAAAACTAATTTTGAACTGTGATATGTAAATATCGAAAATGTAGGAAATTTCTAACTTTATTGTAATCTAATTTCTCTAAGTTTTATCTAGTCACATAAAAGATTACGTACTAATTTGCAATGGCGATGGCGATTGATAACACCATGCAACATATCCTGAACATCTGATGTTATTTTTTATAGAAAAATTGGACGCTTAAACGAAAAAAAAATTCCAAAAAATAGTTTTTCGAGTCCGGAGCTAATTGCAAAAAATTTTAAATTTTTGAAAAGGTACCCTTAGCAAAATGTCAATACCTCTGAATTAAGTGTGTTTATTGTAAAGATTTTAAGCTTTTTTCAAAACATTATAAAATAACCCATGAACAATTAACATGCCAGTTTCAATAGGCTTTTTAATACTATACTGAGCCTTTTGCATTAAAAGTTACAATTTGAAAAAAAAAAACAGTTTTTGATAAAAAGGGTCAGATTCAGGTAATTTTAGAATCATTATACCCTGATCCCATTAAAAAAACCCAATAAAAATGGGTAAAAAGGGTATTATGGTTTTGTGCAAAAGTATGTAACAGGCATAAGGAAGCATCTCCGACCATATAAAGTATATATATTCTTGATCAGTATCAATAGTCGAGTCGATTTAGCCATGTCCGTCTGTCTGTCTGTCCGTCTGTCCGTCCGTCTGTATGAACACGCGGATATCAGAGACTACAAGAGCTAGAGACTTCATATTTGGAACATAAGTTCTCCTTATCCCGGGACAGATCAAGTTTATTTCATTTTGTCGATAACTCGTACCGTTTAAAAGTTATCGATAAATTTCGATTTCAGACTTGCGTTTTTGGGACATAACTTCAAAGTTATAAAAGCTAGAGGCCCCAAATTTGGCATGTATAATCTCGAATAGCATACACATGTAACAAATATTTCACTTTTTGGATACCACCCCCCAAACCCCCCATTTTTGAAGGTACGACCTTGCAATTTGGTTTGGTCACACATATTGTTGACAGTTGTTTGCCCCAAAAATTTCAGTAAGATCGGACAATAAACATGGAAGTTATTTAAGATTTAACTTTCCATTGTGTGGGGCTCAACGAAAAAGCAAGCTAACTGCTTAAGCCGCTTGCACTGCTTATTCTGCTTATACTCCAGCATGTGTGTGCTTAGATTAGTATGAATGATTGTAAGGACTGGGTTCAGGGTATCTCGTAGTCGGGCACTCCCGACTAGAGCACTCTTACTTGTTTCGCGTGTCATTATACTCTTTTCGAAGAAAATAGTATATTAAGTTTGTGCTGAAGTTTGTCACGCATAGAAGGAAGCGTCTGAGACCCCCAAAAGTTACTGCCAGTATGCTTAGAAAAACAAAACAAATTGATCTAGCCATGTCCGTCTGTCTGTCGGTATGTATGCAAACTAGTCCCTCAGTTTTTGAGCTATCGGTTCAAGAAAAGAAACAGCCCATTGGTCGGAACCGGCCAGATCGGGCCACTATATCTTATAGCTGCCATACAACTCGAAGTCGGTTTTGGCCATAAATCCGGTGTTTTCAAAGATTTTGCTTTCAATTTCCTTGTACACTTGAACTTCCTTAAAACTCATCAATGGGTAAAATCGCAAATCGATTGAGTCATAAACAGCGAAGATATGCTGCATTAAATATTTTGAAAGAACAGGTGCATATGAGCAAACAAAGTCAAGCGCAAGTAAGTCGTCGATCATCAAAACGGTTTGTGGCGTAAGGGGCAAAGTGGCGCCCTGGCAAACGAAAGGTGCTGGTTCGATTCCTAGCGGCGACCAATAATTATTTTAATTTTTTCTGATTCTGCTTTTCAAATATAAAATAGCTGTAATCACATTCATTTGTCTTAGAACAAAAACTATATAACGCGAAAAAAACGATCAGTATAATCGAGTTTGTCAGCGCATTTCAAAACTGCTTGGTATCGTAGGTATTAGAGTGCTGCGCTGACAAATGGGAAAACACGGTTCAAATCCCAGCCGCGACTTATTGCTTTCTATTGTTTTCCAATTATTTTTTTCAAATATATATCAAATAGCTTGAATTCAATAATTTAAAATAAAAATATAAATTCATATGATACCAATTCTTGTAGCAAAAAATAAATGCCACGCGATAAATCGAGTTTTTACTACTTTTGAAATTTCAGTGGTGCAGAGTGACAACTGCTTAAAGGCTCGAAAAGAGTATATAATCTTCGGCACGCCGAAGATAATCCTTTCCCACTTGTTTTTTTTCTAATAATTGAATTAATATATTCAAGCTACTTTATGTTTTAAAAAAAAAATTAGACACAATTTATGAAAATGAAAAAAGGCCCCCTCTTCTTTTAAAATATTTAATTACGCATACCTTCGGTATTTATGACCCAATCGCTTTGAAACTTTAAACATTGATGAGTAATAATAATAATAATTATAATAATAATAATAATAATAATAATAATAATAATAATAATAATAATAATAATAATAATAATAATAATAATAATAATAATAATAACAATAATAATTAATAATAATAATAATTAATAATAATAATAATTAATAATAATAATAATGAATAATAAAAATAATTAATAATAAAAATATTTAATAATAATAATAATTCATAATAATAATAATTAATAATAATAATAATTAATAATAATAATTGTTAATAATAATAATAATTAATAATAATAATAATTAATAATAATAATAATTAAAAATAATAATAATTTATAATAATAATAATTAATAATATTAATAATAATTAAAAATAATAATATTTAATAATAATAATAATTAATAATAATAATATTTAATAATAATAATAATAATAATTAATAATATTAATAATATTTGATAATTAATAATAATAATTAATAATAATAATTAATAATAATTATAATAATAATAATATTTACTAATAATAATAATTAATTATAATTAATAATAATTAATAATACTTAATAATAATAATAATAATAATAATTAATAATAATAATATTTAATAATAATAATAATTAATAATAATAATAGTTAATAATAATAATAATTCATAATAATAATAATTAATAATAATAATAATTAATTTTAATAATAATTAATAATAATAATAATAACAACAATAATAATAATATTAATAACAATAATAATAATAATTATAATAATAATAATAATAATAATTATAGTAATAATCATAATAATAATAATAATAATAATAATAATAAGAGTAAGAATAAGAATAAGAATAAGAATAAGAAAAAGAATAAGAATAAGAATAAGAATAAGAATAAGAATAAGAATAAGAATAAGAATAAGAATAAGAATAAGAATAAGAATAAGAATAAGAATAAGAATAAGAATAAGAATAAGAATAAGAATAAG
Organism: Drosophila flavopinicola; assembly: GCA_035042425.1. NCBI lineage: Eukaryota > Metazoa > Arthropoda > Insecta > Diptera > Drosophilidae > Drosophila > Drosophila flavopinicola. The sequence continues at coordinate 150,325 of JAWNLL010000110.1, forward strand.
AATAAGAATAAGAATAAGAATAAGAATAAGAATAAGAATAAGAATAAGAATAAGAATAAGAATAAGAATAAGAATAAGAATAAGAATAAGAATAAGAAAAAGAATAAGAATAAGAATAAGAATAAGAATAAGAATAAGAATAAGAATAAGAATTAGAATAAGAATAAGAATAAGAATAAGAATAAGAATAAGAATAAGAATAAGAATAAGAATAAGAATAAGAATAAGAATAAGAATAAGAATAAGAATAAGAATAAGAATAAGAATAAGAATAAGAATAAGAATAAGAATAAGAATTAGAATAAGAATAAGAATAAGAATAAGAATAAGAATAAGAATATGAATAAGAATAAGAATAAGAATAAGAATAATAATAATAATAATAATAATAATAATAATAATAATAATAATAATAATAATAATAATAATAATAATAATAATAATAATAATAATAATAATATGGCCAAAACCGACTTCCAGTTATTTAGCAACTTTAAGACCGGCTATGTCCAATGTGCTGCCCCGTAAAATAATAAGTTTCTGTGCAAAGTTTCATCGCGATAGCTCAAAAACTGAGGGATAGATACCATACATACTACAGAGAGACGGACATAGGTAGAACAATTTGTTTTGTCATTCTGAGCATACTGCAGACAACTCCTTCTATGCATCACAATTTTCAGCACAAAGTTAATATACTATTTTCTTCGTAAAAACATATTCTTGTATATAGCCAATTAAATTAAAATATTTTGGTTTATAATAAACTTTCCAGATACGTGATGCATTTCCTTTAAACACCATTTATGGAGTTGTTGATGTATTAAAGAAAAATTTCGGATGAAGTTTGAGAGCAATAAAGATACCTGGAGGCGCGTAAAGCCTGCTTGAGTTGGCTCTGGAGCTTGCTCACTCGATTATTGGCAACCTCGAGCTTCAGTTGGCACATCTTAAGGGCATTGCGTGTGTCTGTAACTTCTAGCTGTGACTGGTTAACTTTGCTGGCAGCATGGCTAAGCATCTCCTGGCAGGCGGTGTCCAGCGTCGACTTCTCGCCGAGCCCTTGCTCAGCCAGGTAAACCATCTCCTTGGCGGCGGCATGTATGGACTTGGCCTTCTCATGATTGGCCGCCGCCTGAAGAGTATCTTTGGCCTGCTGAGCGGCATAGATGCGTGACTCGTAGTAAGGCTTGGCGGTGTCAATTGAGTTGCTTAGCTTGTGGGCGGCGGCCTTGATGCGCACCACGCTCTCCGCCAGCAGGCGCTTGAACTCGCACTTGGCCTCCTAAGTTAAGAGTACGTTACCTAAAGTGAGAGACGCTCTAAAGAGAAAAAAATCAATAACGACTCACATCGATATCCACTTCATATTTGTTGATATTGTCCGTTGCCGTGTTCAGCCTCTCCAGCTCGATCTGCAATTGGGAGCAATTGAGTTGTTTTACTGCATTCAGCACATTTATGCATGTATATGGCAATTATAAACGCATACCTGGACACGCGGATCCACAGGCGTATGGCTTTCCGTTGACATTTCACCTTTTCGTTTCTATTATTCGCGTTTTTTAACTGTGGTTGGGAGTCGAATGGGAATTCGTTAGCGAAATTCACCACTTGAGTACCATTGCAAGTGAAGTACAGCCAGCCACGCTTATATTGATTTCAACTGTTTTAGCATTAACTGTCTATTCGATTCAGCGAGTATACAACTAAAAGCGCACCAGCTCCTAATTGATGAGCTTTTGGGCAAAAATGCGCACACATAACATTAACAACACAGCGTGCGCAGCTTTTGCTAAATGCAAGACAGAGCCATACGAAAAAGCGTCCCAGCTGACCCACAGACGAGCAAATAAGCAAGACAGGAATATTCACTCCGAGCTTTAATTACAGTTACTTTTTCTGTATTTAGATTTTAGGCTCGTTACGCAAAAACAAAACAAACTCACTCACATTTTCTATAGCAAGCAACAAAATAGCCCAAAACTATCTATCTAGATTTGGGGCTCTTTGGCAATAGCATGCGACGAAAAGAAACAAAGGCTCATGGGCACTGATATTGCCTTCTTCGTCTGTCTTAAGCACCTCCAAAAATTTCATATGCTGCAAAAATCGTTTTATCGCGTGGCATTTATTTTTTATACCCTGAAATGATTAAAAATGGGTAAAAAGGGTGTAATGGAGTTGAGCAAAAGGATGTAACAGGAATAAGGAAGCATCTCCTACCATATAAAGTATATATATTCTTGATCAGTATCAACAGCCGAGTCGATTTAGCCATGTCCGTCTTTCTGTCTGTACGTCTGTCTGTACGAACACGCGGATATCAGAGACTACAAGAGGTACAAACCTCATATTTAGAATATAAATTCACGATCAACAGATCAAGTTTATTTAATTTTATCAATAACACGCTCCCTTAAAAAGTCATTGATAAATTTCGATTGCAGACCAGCTCTTTTGGACCATAGCTTAAAAGTTATAAGAGCTACAGGCCCCAAATTTGGCATGTATATATCAAAATATCATACACATGTAACAAATATATCAGTTTTTGGATACCATAACCAATCCCCCGAAAAGTTAGAAAAACGCATTTAGTCCCCCCAAAAGTTCAAAATCGCTTTTTTTAAGGTATGACCTTGCAGGTTGGTTATATCACACAAATTAATGCCAATCGTATGCACAAACAAGTAAGAGTGCTCTAGTCGGGAGTGCCCGACTAGGAGACACCCTGAACCCAGTCCTTTCATCCATTCATACTTACCAATCAATGGACATCCATACACACACACACAACCAGTGCAAACAGTTTAAACAGGCTAACTTCTTCACAAGGCCCCACACTATGGAAAGCTAAATCTTGAATAGCTTCTGTGTTTAGTTTCCGATATTTGTGAAACGCCCTCCAGCCACCCCGCCCCCACGAAACACGGAAGCCTATATCTCGCACAGTTTGAGAGCTAGGGCCACCAAACTTTGGGGGTAGACTCCTGGTCAAGTCCTCTAAGGATCGGCCAAAAAATTTGGGGACACGCCCCTTCCCGCCCCCAAAAATCGCGAAAACTTATATCTTCAACAGTTTTAAAGCTAGAGTCACCAAATTTGTAAGATAGACTTCTTGTCACCCCTCTAAAGATGGGCCAACATTTTTGGAGCCACGTCCCCCCCTCCCCCAAAACTCGCGAAACTTTATATCTTCCACAGTTTTGGAGCTAGAGTCACCAAAATTAAAAGATAGACTTCTTGTCACCCCCTCTAACGATCGGAAAAAATTTTGGGGGCGGGAGGGGGCGTGGCCCCGAAAATGTATATCTTCCACAGTTTTAGAGCTAGAGTCACCAAAATTGGAAGATAGACTTCTTGCCACCCCCTCTAAAGATCGGAAAGATCGCGAAACTTTATATCTTCCACAGTTTTGGTCACCCCTCGTAAGATCGACCACGCCCCCTCCCGTCCCCAAAAACTTGGAAGGCCGATTAAGGGTAAACCATACACCAGCAAAAATGTTCTAGTCACTTGCTTTCAGCTGTTCTTAAAATGGCATCAGAGTATTACCCAGTCGGCTCCGCCCGACTGCAACGTTCTCAATTTTTTTTTTTTTTTTAATTTTTTTTATGTATATAAAATTTTTATATATGTTTATGTTTATGTTTATATACTATTATATTTTATTATTTACAAATAAGAACACATTCAAAAAAATTTTAAGAATTGTAAACAAGTAAAAAAGAAAAACTGGATAACTTAATAGAAAATTTCCAAAGATTAAAAATGGCTAATAGTAACCTAACCGCAGATTTGGTGGCGCAATTAATTGCCAACCAAAAAAAAGATCTTCAGCAGCAAATCTCTGAATTAAAATCACAATTTACACTTAAAAGTAACGAACAGGAATTTAAAGCTATTGAAATCAATGACCTCATCTGATGTGACGAGTCATTTGATGTTATAAAGTCAATCCCTGAGTTCTCAGGTAATTACAATTCATATGTTAGTTGGCGAGAAGCAGCTTGCTGTGCCATGAAAATGTACAAGGAAGGTAGCAGGAAATATGTAGGAGCCTTGACCATTTTGAGAAACAAAATAACTAGCAAAGCAAACGATACTTTGACCTTGGTACTGTACTCAACTTCGAAGCTATATTGTCTAGATTGGATTTCGCTTATAGTGATAGGCGACCAATTTATATTATAGAACAAGAGCTTAGCATTTTAAGGCAAGACAATTTGTCCGTTCTTGGATATTATAACTTAGTCAATAAGAAATTGACTCTCCTTATTAATAAAACAATTATGACATATGGCGATAAAGCCAGTATAATTTCCGAACTAAATAATAAAAACAGGGATAATGCCCTAAGAATTTTTATAACAGGCCTTAACGGTTTCTTGTCTGAAATTCTATTCTCGCTTAAGCCTGAACACTTACCAAATGCTCTGGCTAAAGCTCAAGAGCTTGAAGCAAACTATCAAAGGGCTAATTTTGCCTTTAATCACTTCACAAATACCCAACAGCAAAATAATTCAAATTCAACTCAAAAGAATCAGCAAAAAAAGCCTGATAATAATAATCAAAATAAAAAATTTGATAATCGTCTTCGTTTCAATCAAACTCCTCAAAATCAAAATTTTGTGGAAAATAAAAATATTCCTCAACCTGCTCCAGAGCCAATGGAGATTGATAAATCAATCCAAATACAAAACAGGCCGTATCACCATATCACCAAAATCAAAATGCTATGCAACCGCAGACACGAGAATCAACTCCTTCCTCGGTTCAACAACCCAATAAACTCTTGCGAGTAAATAATCTCCAAGGGAAAAATTTTTTAGAAGATGAGAGGGACAGCTCCCATTCATCTTTAGAGTAGATAAAAAAATTAACAAAAAACTACTAATTGTTATGTAAACAAGGGTATCTATGAATATGTAGAAGAATTAGTTATTAAAAAAGAATAAAAACTGTAAATAGCTACAGTATTATAACACATTTTTGTAATATAAATATATTCGAAAAACGCCACAGATTTTACGAAATTGACAATTTAGATGCAGATCTATTGATCGGCTATAATCTATTACAAGAAATCAAAGCAGTAATCGATTTATCAACTGAAACTTTTCATTATAATAACAAAACAGAAAAATAAATTTTATAAAGCATATCCCAGAAACGGTTGGTAATTTAAAAAGTTTAGATGAAGCATATACTGTTTCATCATATTTGGACTACCAAAATGGAAAATGTAAAACATTTTCCTTATTTAATGTATCCGATACAGGATCATCGTCATTAAGTGACGCTGATAGCCCACATACACAAAAAATTAGAATTGGCAATAATTCTAACGAAAAAAAGAGTGCTCTAGTCGGGAGTGCCCGACTAGGAGATACCCTGAACCCAGTCCTTACATTCATTCATACTAATCTATCAGTGTATATACATACAAACTAAGAAATGCTGAGCCCCCCACAATGGAAAGTAAAATCTTAAATAACTTCTGTGTTTATTGTCCGATCTTTGAAATTTTTAGGACATAAGATTGGCTATAATATGTGTGACCAAACCAAATTGCAAGGTCATACCTACAAAAATGTGTTTTTTCAACTTTTGGGGGAGTGGCGGGTGGTATCCAAAAAGTGAAATATTTGTTACATGAATATGCTATTCGAGATTATACATGCCAAATTTGGGGTCTCTAGCTCTTATATCTTTGAAGTTATGTTCCAAAAACGCTAGTCTAAAATCAAAATTTATCGATAATGATCTGTCCCGGGATTAGGAGAGCTCATATTCCAAATATGAAGTCTCTACCTTTTATAGTCTCTGATATCCGCGTGTTCATACAGACGGGCGGACAGACGGTCAGACGGACAGACAGACAGACGGACATGGCTAAATCGACTCGGCTGTTGATACTGATCAAGAATATATATACTTTATATGATCGGAGATGCTTCCTTATGCCTGATACATACTTTTGCACAACTTTATTATACCCTTTTTACCCTATTTTAATGGGTTCAGGGTATATAAAGCAAATAAAGAAAAAAGTCAAAAGAGCAGACATCGCAAAATGTCAGTATCTTCTTCGACAAGCTCTTCCTTATGTAAAGTAAATCATTCTATTAATGAAATAGATAAGTTGAGTATCCTTGAACAACAAGTCATTCAAGAAATGCAAACAAAACATTCTCAGATTGTCAGTGCAGCACTCTAATACCTACGCCACCAAGCAGTTTGGAAATGCGCTGACAAACTCAATTATCTGATCGATTTTTTTTTGGCGTTGTACAGTTTTGTTCTAAGATATTGGTAGGAAATGAATTTGATTACAGTTGTTTTATATTTGAAAGGAAGAATAAGAAAAAATGAAAAAAATTGTTGGTCGCCGCTAGGGATTGAACTCGGGATCTTTCGTTTGACAGGGCGCCACTTTATCCCTTACGCCACAGGCAGTTTTGATGATCGATGACAAAATCGCTTGAAGGGCAGACTGTCAAAAGCTTACTTGTTTTGCTTTTTACTGCTTACACCAAGCAGTTTTAAAAATCGCTGACAAACTTGATTATACTGTTTGTTTGTTTTTTCGCGTGGCATTGTTTTTGTTCTAAGCCATTGGAAGCAAATTAATTTGATTACAGTTATATATTTGAAAGGAAGAAAAAGAAAAAAGTATTAAATTAATAATCAGTCGCCGCCGAGACTCGAACTTGCGAAATTTGCGTTCGTTAGCGCGGCTCTTTACGCCTTACGCCACAAACCGTTTTGATGATCGATGACAACATCCCTTGAAGAGCAGACTGTCAAAAGCTTACTTGCGCTTGGGTTTGTTTGCTCATATGCACCTGTTTTTTCAAAATATTTAATGACGCATATCTTAGCTATTTATGACTCAATCGTTTTGCAATTTTACCCATTTGTAAGGATGTTCAAGTGTCCAAGAAAACTTAAAGCAATTGCTTTTTTGAACTGGCCACCATACTCTCCGGACCTGAATATTATATAAAATGTATGGGGATGGCTGGCCAGAAAGGTTTATTAGTCTGGTAGACAGTTTTCAACCAAAACTGAACTAATTTAAGCCATTCAGTGAGCGTGGGCTACAATTTCCCTGGATTATATACAAAATTTGTATAATTCCCTACCCAATAGGGTTTACGAGGTAATTTTGAACAAAGGAGACTCAACCCACTAATAAAATTGCCCATTTTCATTCAAATTAAATTTATATTTTCAAATTAAACAAAAAACAAGTAAGAGTGCTCTAGTCGGGACTGCCCGACTAGGAGATACCCTGAACCCAGTTCTGACATCCATTCATACTTGCCTAATAGTGTGTATACAAACAAACACACCACACATTACTGCAAGCTGTGAAAACGGTTTAAGCAGTTATCTTGCTTTTTCACTGAGCCCCACACAATGGAAAGTTAAATCTTAAATAACTTCTGTGTTTATTGTCCGATCTTTTTGAAATTTGTAAGACATAACATTGGCTATAAAATGTGTGACCAAACCAAATTGCAAGGTCATACCTTCAAAAATGAGTTTTTTGAATTTTTGGGGGGATTGGGGGGTGGTATCCAAAAAGTGAAAAATTTGTTACATGTGTATGCTATTCGAGATTATACATGCCAAATTAGGGGCCTCTAGCTCTTATAACTTGTAAGTTATAGCCCAAAAACGCTGGTCTGAAATCGAAATTTATCGATAACTTTTGAACGGGACGAGTTATCGATAAATTTTAATAAACTTGATCTGTCCCGGCATTACGAGAACTTATATTCAAAATATGAAGTCTCTAGCTCTTGTAGTCTCTGATATCCGCGTGTTCATACAGACAGACGGACGGACGGACGGACGGACGGACGGACGGACAGACAGACAGACGGACATGGCTAAATCGACTCGACTGTTGATACTGATCAAGAATATATATACTTTATATGGTCGGAGATGCTTCCTTATGCCTGTTACATACTTTTGCACAAAACCATAATACCCTTTTTACCCATTTTTAATGGGTTCAGGGTATAAAAATCCATTCCTAATGGAATATTAGTTGTTTAATGCCATTTAAAATCAGGGTCTAAAAAGTGTGCTATTCAAGTGGATCAACATTTATGTAGATTTTTTTATACCCTGAACCCATTAAAAATTAAGAATGGGTAAAAATGGAATTATGGTTTTGTGCAATAGTATGTAACAGGCATAAGGAAGCATCTCCAACCATATAAAGTATATATATTCTTGATCAGTATCAACAGTCGAGTCGATTTAGCCATGTCCGTCAGTCTGTCTGTCCGTCCGTCCGTCTGTCTGTATGAACACGCGGATATCAGAGACTACAAGAGCTAGAGACTTGACCTTGCAATTTGGTTTGGTCACACATTTTATAGCCAATGTTATGTCCTTTTTTTGCTCAAAGAATTGGTATTTTATGCATTTAAATTTTGCATTTAAAATATTGAATTCAAGCTATTTGATATATGTATATTTGAAACAAATAATTAGCAAAAAAAAAAATCAATAAGTCGCGGCTGGGATTTGAACCGAGTTCTCCCCTTTTGTCAGTGCAGCACTCTAATACCTACGCCACCGAGCAGTTTTGAAATGCGCTGACAAACTCGATTATACTGATCGTTTTTTTCGCGTTCTATAGTTGTAGTTCTAAGACATTGGTAGCAAATGAATTTGATTACAGTTATTTTTATATTTTGAATAAGAACAAATGAAAATAATTATTGGTCATCGCTGGGAATCCAACCAGTACCTTTCGTTTATCAGCGCGCCGCTTTACCCCTTACGCCACAAGCAGTTTTGATGATCGGTGACAAAATACCTTGAAGAGCAGACTATCAAAAGCTTTCTTGCGCTTGACTTTGTTTGCTCATATGCACCTGTTTTTTCAAAATATTTAATGACGCATATCTTCGCTGTTTATGACTCAATCGATTTTACCCATTGATGAGTTATAAGGATGTTCAAGTGTACAAGGAAATTTAAGGCAATTGCTTTGAAAACATCGGATTTATGGCCAAAACCGACTTTGAGGTGTATGGCAGCTATAAGATATAGTGGTCCGATCCGGCCGGCTCCGACCAATGTGCTGTCCCCTTGAATAATAAGTGTCTGTGCAAAGTTGCATCGCGATAGCTCAAAAACTGAGGGACTAGTTTGCATACATACAGACAGACAGACCGACAGACAGACAGACAGACAGACAGACAGACAGACAGACAGACAGACAGACAGACAGACAGACAGACAGACGGACATGGCTAGATCAATTTGTTTTGTTTTTATAAGCATATTGGCAGTAACTTTTGGGGGTCTCAGACGCTTCCTTCTATGCGTTACAAACTTCAGGACAAACTTAATATACTATTTTCTTCGAAAAGAGTATAATGAAAATAAATGACCAGTCGCCGCTGGCACTTGAACCCAGGACCTCTCGCTCACCAGTTCGCAAATTTACGCCTTACGCCACAAACCGTTTTGATGATCGATGACAAAATCCCTTGAAGAGCAGACTATCAAAAGCTTACTTGCGCTTGGGTTTGTTTGCCCATATGCACCTGTTTTTTTCAAAATATTTAATGACGCATATCTTTGCTGTTTATAACTCAATCGATTTGCGATTTTACCCATTAATGAGTTATAAGAATGTTCAAGTGTACAAGGAATATTGAGGCAATTGCTTTGAAAACATCGGATTTATGGCCAAAACCGACTTAGAAATGTATGGCAGCTATAAGATATAGTGGTCCGATCCGGCCGGCTCCGACCAATGTGCTGTCCCCTTGCATAATAAGTGTCTGTGCAAAGTTATATCGCGATAGCTCAAAAACTGAGGGACTTTGACCACTGACCATTAATAATGGAAAATATGAATTTCTTCGCTTGCCATTTGGTCGTGCAAACGCACCAATTATATTCCAAAGAGCAATGGATAATATATTGCGCGAAAAAATTGGGAAAACTTGTCACATTTATATTGATGACATTATAGTTTTTTCAGAAACACCAGAACAACATTTTGATGATTTACAAGAAATCATTGAAATTCTCTTCAAAGCAAATTTGAAAATTTCTTTGGAAAAATCAAAGTTCTTTAGAAAGGAAATACAATTTGTGGGATACATAGTATCACACAATATCATTAAAACTGATCATTAACAAGTGAAAACGTTGCAGTCGGACGGAGCCGACTGCGTAATACTCTGATACCATTTTAAGAACAGCTGAAAGCAAGTGAACAGAACATTATTGCTGGCTTATGGGTGAACCGAGATCGGCCTTCCAAGTCTTTAAGGACGGGAGGGGCGTTGTCGATCTTAAGAGGGGGTGACTAGAAGTCTATATTCCAAATTTTGTGATTTTGGCTCCAAAACTGTGGAAGATATACATTTTCGTGATTTTTGGGGGAGGGAGGGGGCATGGCCCCAAATATTTGTTGCCGATCTTTGGAGGGGGTGACAAGAAGTCTATCTTTTAATTTTGGTGACTCTAGCCCTAAAACTGTGGAAGATATCAACTTTTGGGATTTTTGAGGGCAGGAGGGGGCGTGGCCCCAAAATTTTTTTCCGATCTTTAGAAGGGGTGACAAGAAATCTATCTTCCAATTTTGTTGTTTCTATCCCCAAAACTGTGGAAGATATAAGCTTTCTCGATTTTTGAGGGCGGGAGGGGCGTGGCCCCAAAAGTTTTGGACAATCTTTAGAGGGGGTGGCAAGAAGTCTATCTCACAAATTTGGTGACTCTAGCTCTAAAACTGTGGAAGATATAAATTTTCGCGATTTTTTGTGGCGGGAGGGGGCGTGGCCCCAAAATTTTTGGCCGATCATTAGAGGACTTGGCCAGAAGTCTACCCTCAAAGTTTGGTGGCCCTAGCTCTTAAACTGTGCGAGATATAGGCTTCCGTGTTTCGTGGGGGCGGGGTGGCTGGGGGCGTTCTAGTGGGCACGGCCGGAAAATCCAGGACGGAATCTTTTGGGGTGGTCAGCCCTAGTCTAAATTACAAATTTGGGGACTCTAGCTTCAAAATTGCGGGAAATATACACGTGCTATCGAATTGTGCATTCGTGTATATCGATTTTCGCGATTACGGGGGCGGGAGTGGGCGTGGTCAAATTTTTCTGTCATCTGTAGAGAACGTAACCAGTAATATATGTTCCAAATATGGTGACCTTAAACCTAGCAATTAATTTTTTCGGGAGGTCACCACCAATATACCTACCAAATTTGATTACTCTAGCTTCAAAATTGTGGGAGATATTCACGTTTAATCGATTTGTGATTTGAGGTGTATCGTGAGGTGTATGTTATCGATTTGCCAGCCTCCCAGTTAGCGTGGCATAAATTTGAAACAAACTTGATCTGAAGCAGATAGCTATAATCATAACACAAAAGATTTTAAGAGTCTATCTAATATCGTTTCGGAAATACGTGCGTTCATCCAGACAGACAGACGGACAGACGGACGGCCTGACGGACATCCGACAAAACCAATATACTATGAGTACCTTCGGTTTCAGAGTATAAAAACAAACCAATAGAAATTATAGCAGACGACGCTATTTTAGTGTCAGGCACAAATTGTATTAATGAAACTTGGCTTACAGGCACTTATCTTGTTACTTTAAAACCGTTGTAACTATAAGTAACATTACCTACATTAATGAAAAAGAAAAAATCCTAAACTATGTAAAACACAATAAATTCACAAGCTACATAATTTCTGAATATCAACTTACTAATAACACTGAATTGCAATTACAAAATACAAATATTTTTATCAAAAATTGTTATTAAACTAGAAAGTAATCATTTAAAAATCACATTTATTTTATTCATAATATTTGGAATTTTTATTATGGTAAAGCTTCTGAAATATTGCCCAGTAATCAATTTAAATCCTTTCAACTTGCTAAAATCAAATAATCAAAATAGTCATTACACTCAAACCCCAGAGCTAGAGCTTGACATATTAAATAAATTAAATGAACAAATTGAATTCCTAAAAAGAAACCAATATGAATCGGGGACGATCCTTTTTAAGAAAGGGAGTAGTTATCACCCAGCTTGCAATGCAATTCTTATTGCAATCATAAACAATATCATAATTTGATTCGCACTAGAGCGCTTAGCTTGCAATGCAATTCTTATTGCATATTCACTCTTAGACTGCTTTCAACATTTTCAATCATTATTTTCAACTGATGCGCAATTGCAGCTTTTATAAACATAAACATTGCCCACCAGCTTTTGATTAAGGCGCAGTTGCGGCTCTTATAAACATAAACTCAACAGCTCAAGATTTAAAGTAAACATATTCTCACAGTATTGAACTCCAGAAGAAGCTTTGGCATCTTTAGCTGACTTGCAGCATAAGATCACGAATATAATCTAGTTCTAATTTGGATATTGAATAAAGCGGACGCGTTTCGTTCCTACAAAAAACGAAATAAATTTTTTTTCCAATTGATATTCCTCAATTGGTTAATTTGCATTCAACTGTGTCGAACTTAAAAAACATGTCAACGCATATTAGAAAGTATTTTCTGTCGGTTGAGAAGATATCCACATGAAGTCTTTCTCCTGTATAATATGGTTATGGTGTTGTACCAAGCTGTTGTTTGCATGGGTGTCTATTGTATTTGGGTTCTGCACACATTTTACAATTTTCCACTACTTCGGATACGAGCTTTGCCATTTTAGGGAAATAATTGCAATCTAAGATTTGCTGCACATTTTCCTGTGCGTCTTTATGTGCACGATTGTGTTCGCAGGTAACTATTTCTTTCTCTTCGCTTTTGTCGAAAATGTCTGTTACCATAGTCTTACAATGCCAGAACTTAGTTGCGGGGAAGCTTTGGACGAGCTTGTGTTGAGTAGCGGCTAATTTTGGCAAATCGCAATGTATGGTATTTACTATGTTTGGGTTTATTACTGATTTACTATTTTATTATTACTAATTTCTTCGAAAATGTTATTTTTATACCCTGAACTTATAAAAAATGGGTAAAAAGGGTTTAATGAAGTTGTGCAAAAGTATGTAACATGCATAAGGAAGCATCTCCGATAGTATAAAGTATGTAATGGAATATTAAAAAAAAAGATTGTTATTATTATCGAATTGTAATTATACCCTGAACTCATTAAAAATGGGTAAAAAGAGTATTATGGTTTTGTGCAAAAGTATGTAACAGGCATAAGGAAGAATCTCCGACCATATAAAGTATATATATTATTGATCAGTATCAACAGCCGAGTCGATCTAGCCATGTCCGTCTGTCTGTCCGTCTGTCCGTCTGACCGTCTGACCGTCTGACCGTCTGTCCGTCTGTCTGTCTGTATGAACACACGGATATCAGAGACTACAAAAGCTAGAGACTTCATATTTGGAACATAAGTTCTCCAAATCCCGGGACAGGTAAAGTTTATTTCATTTTATCGATAACTCGTACCGTTTAAAAGTTATCGATCAATTTCGATTTCAGACATGCGTTTTTGGGACATAACTTCAAAGTTATAAAAGCTAGAGGCCCCACATTTGGCATGTATAATAACAAATAGCATACACATGTAACAAATATTTCACTTTTTGGATACCACCCCCCAAACCCCCCAAAAGTTTTTAAGGTACGACCTTGCAATCTGGTTTGGTCACACATATTATTGACAATTGTTTGCCCCAAAAATTTAAATAATATCGGACAATAAACATAGAAGTTTTTTAATATTTATCTTTCCATTGTGTGGGGCTCAGCGAAAATGCAAGCTAACTGCTTAAACCGCTTGCACTGATTGTACTGCTTGTACTGCAGCATGTGTGTGTTTAGATTAGTATGAATGATTGTAAGGACTAAGTTCAGGGTATCTCGTAGTCGGGCACTCCCGACTTGAGCACTCTTACTTGTTTTCCATAGTGGTATCAAATAACAATATTTGGGTGCGAGTACATAATACATATGTGGGTGCGAGTACATAATACATATGTGGGTGCGAATATATAATGGGTTTTGTGTGCAATACATATGTTACTTCCCCATCCATAACAAGTGAGAAAGTTGCAGTCGGGCGGAGCCGACTGCGAAATACTCTGTATTGGTGACCCGAAATCAGCCTTCCAAGTTTTTGGGGACTGGAGGGGCGTGGCCGATCTTTAGAGGGGGGGACAAGAAGTCTATCTTACAAATTTGGTGACTCTAGCTCTAAAACTGTGGAAGATATAAGTTTTCGCGATTTTTGGGGGCGGGAGTGGGCGTGGCCCCAAGAATTTTTGGCCGATCTTTAAAGGACTTGGCCAGAAGTCTACCCTCAAAGTTTGGTGGCCCTAGCTCTTAAACTGTGCGAGATATAGGCTTCCGTGCTTCGTGGGGCGGGGTGGCTGGGGGGCGTTCTAGTGGGCGTGGCCGGAAAATTCAGGACGGAATCTTTTGGGGTGGTCAGCCCTAGTCTAAATTATAAATTTGGGGACTCTAGCTTCAAAATTGCGGGAAATATACACGTGCTATCGAATTGTGCATTGGTGTATATCGATTTTCGCGATTACGGGGGCGGGAGTGGGCGTGGTCGAATTTTTCTGTCATCTGTAGAGAACGTAACCAGTAATATATGTTCCAAATATGGTGACCTTATCTCTAAAACTGCAGGAGATATAAGCATTTCAAATTAATTTTGGAGGGGGGGCTGGTGGGCGTAATAATGTGCGTGGCCGATAAATCTAGCATCCAATTTTTTCGGGAGGTCACCAGCAATATGCCTACCAAATTTGATTACTCTGCTTCAAAATTGTGGGAGATATTCACGTTTAATCGATTTGTGATTTGAGGTGTATCGTGAGGTGTATGTTATCGATTTGCCAGCCTCCCAGTGGGCGTGGCATAAATTTGAAATATTGAAACTTGATCTGAAGCAGATAGCTATAATCATAACACAAAAGATTTCAAGAGTCTATCTAATATCGTTTCGGAAATACGTGCGTTCATCCAGACAGACAGACGGACGGCCTGACGGACATCCGACAAAACCAATATACTATGAGTACCTTCGGTATCAGAGTATAAAAAGAAACCAATAAGAATCGGGGACGATCCTTTTTAAGAAAGGGAGTAGTTATCACCCAGCTTGCAATGCAATTCTTATTGCAATCATAAAAAATATCATAATTTGATTCGCACTAGAGCGCTTAGCTTGCAATGCAATTCTTATTGCATATTCAATCTTAGACTGCTTTCAACATTTTCAATCATTATTTTCAACTGATGCGCAATTGCAGCTTTTATAAACATAAACATTGCCCACCAGCTTTTGATTAAGGCGCAGTTGCGGCTCTTATAAACATAAACTCAACAGCTCAAGATTTAAAGTAAACATATTCTCACAGTATTGAACTCCAGAAGAAGCTTTTGGATCTTTAGCTGACTTGCAGCATAAGATCACGAATGTAATCTAGCTCTAATTTGGATATTGAATAAAGCGGACGCGTTTCGTTCCTACAAAAAACAAAATAAATTTTTTTTCCAATTGATATTTCTCAATTGGTTAATTTGCATTCAACTGTGTCGAACTTAAAAAACATGTCAACGAATATTAGAAAGTATTTTCTGTCGGTTGAGAAGATATCCACATGAAGTCTTTCTCCTGTATAATATGGTAATGGTGTTGTACCAAGCTGTTGTTTGCATGGGTGTCTATTGTATTTGGGTTCTGCACACATTTTACAATTTTCCACTACTTCGGATACGAGCTTTGCCATTTTAGGGAAATAATTGCAATCTAAGATTTGCTGCACATTTTCCTGTGCGTCTTTATGTGCACGATTGTGTTCGCAGGTAACTATTTCTTTCTCTTCGCTTTTGTCGAAAATGTCTGTTACCATAGTCTTACAATGCCAGAACTTAGTTGCGGGGAAGCTTTGGACGAGCTTGTGTTGAGTAGCGGCTAATTTTGGCAAATCGCAATGTATGGTATTTACTATGTTTGGGTTTATTACTGATTTACTATTTTATTATTACTAATTTCTTCGAAAATGTTATTTTTATACCCTGAACCTATTAAAAATGGGTAAAAAGGGTTTAATGAAGTTGTGCAAAAGTATGTAACATGCATAAGGAAGCATCTCCGATAATATAAAGTATGTAATGGAATATTCAAAGATTGTTATAAAAAAATATATTTTATTTTTATTATAACCTCGTATAAATTGAACATGTGAGTAAAGGTGTAAGTCTCGACT
Organism: Drosophila flavopinicola; assembly: GCA_035042425.1. Classification (NCBI taxonomy): domain Eukaryota; kingdom Metazoa; phylum Arthropoda; class Insecta; order Diptera; family Drosophilidae; genus Drosophila; species Drosophila flavopinicola. The sequence goes on from JAWNLL010000110.1 coordinate 166,574, forward strand.
GAAGACTAAAGTGCTGTTGTGCGCTTAATAAATCTTTGGCTGCTGAGCTTTTGAAATGTTGGACTTTAAAGAGACTGAGCTTTCTGCTCTTATATAAACAATGATCTGATGGATCGCTCTTTTGAAATTATGAAGAAAGAATGAGAGTCGGTTGGATCAGCCTGGATTTATGCCACGTTGACAGAATGTACCCTTTGGTAGAAATAGCGATTCAACCGTGGGAGCGCTTGAATTGTTATTTTCCATAGTGGTATCAAACAACAATATTTGGGTACGAGTACATAATACATATGTGGGTGCGAATATATAATGGGTTTTGTGTGCAATACATATGTTACTTCCCCATCCATAACAAGTCAGAACGTTGTAATCGGGCGGAGCCGACTGCGTAATACTCTGATACCATTTTAAGAACAGCTGAAAGCAAGTGAACAGAACATTTTTGCATGTGTATGGGTGGCCCTAAATCAGCCTTCCAAGTTTTTGGGGACGGGAGTGGGCGTGGTCGATCTTAAGAGGGGGTGGCTAGAAGTCTATTGTCAAAATTTTGTGATTTTGGCTCTAAAATTGTGGAAGATATACATTTCGTGATTTTTGGGGGAGGGAGGGGGAATGGCCCCAAATATTTGTTGCCGATCTTTAGAGGGGGTGACAAGAAGTCTATCTCACAAATTTGGTGACTCTAGCTCTAAATCAGTGGAAGATATAAATTTTCGTGATTTTTGGGGCGGGAGGGGGCGTGGTCGATCTTAAGAGGGGGTGACTAGAAGTCTATATTCCAAATTTTGTGATTTTGGCTCCAAAACTGTGGAAGATATACATTTTCGTGATTTTTGGGGGAGGGAGGGGGCATGGCCCCAAATATTTGTTGCCGATCTTTGGAGGGGGTGACAAGAAGTCTATCTTTTAATTTTGGTGACTCTAGCCCTAAAACTGTGGAAGATATCAACTTTTGGGATTTTTGAGGGCAGGAGGGGGCGTGGCCCCAAAATTTTTTTCCGATCTTTAGAAGGGGTGACAAGAAATCTATCTTCCAATTTTGTTGACTCTATCCCCAAAACTGTGGAAGATATAAGCTTTCTCGATTTTTGAGGGCGGGAGGGGCGTGGCCCCAAAAGTTTTGGACAATCTTTAGAGGGGGTGACAAGAAGTCTATCTCACAAATTTGGTGACTCTAGCTCTAAAACTGTGGAAGATATAAATTTTCGCGATTTTTTGTGGCGGGACGGGGCGTGGCCCCAAAATTTTTGGCCGATCATTAGAGGACTTGGCCAGAAGTCTACCCTCAAAGTTTGGTGGCCCTAGCTCTTAAACTGTGCGAGATATAGGCTTCCGTGTTTCGTGGGGGCGGGGTGGCTGGGGGCGTTCTAGTGGGCACGGCCGGAAAATCCAGGACGGAATCTTTTGGGGTGGTCAGCCCTAGTCTAAATTACAAATTTGGGGACTCTAGCTTCAAAATTGCGGGAAATATACACGTGCTATCGAATTGTGCATTCGTGTATATCGATTTTCGCGATTACGGGGGCGGGAGTGGGCGTGGTCAAATTTTTCTGTCATCTGTAGAGAACGTAACCAGTAATATATGTTCCAAATATGGTGACCTTAGCTCTAAGACTGCGGGAGATATAAGCATTTCAAATTATTTTGGGAGGGGGGGCTGGTGGGCATAATAATGGGCGTGGCCGATAAACCTAGCAATTAATTTTTTCGGGAGGTCACCACCAATATACCTACCAAATTTGATTACTCTAGCTTCAAAATTGTGGGAGATATTCACGTTTAATCGATTTGTGATTTGAGGTGTATCGTGAGGTGTATGTTATCGATTTGCCAGCCTCCCAGTTAGCGTGGCATAAATTTGAAACAAACTTGATCTGAAGCAGATAGCTATAATCATAACACAAAAGATTTTAAGAGTCTATCTAATATCGTTTCGGAAATACGTGCGTTCATCCAGACAGACAGACGGACAGACGGACGGCCTGACGGACATCCGACAAAACCAATATACT